>OW240918.1:150621691-150644503 GCA_933207985.1 Pelobates cultripes
ACACACACATACTGCCCCCCCATACACTGCCACCCCATACACACACACATACACTGCAATACTCACACACACACACACTGTCCCACACATACACTGCCACCCTCATACACACTACAACCTTCACACACACTGCTCACACACTGTTCCCTTACACACAAACACACACACACTGCACCCCTTACACATTGCACCACTCACACACACCACTGCTCCTATGCCCTACTACTGCCCCATTTCCCAGCAGATAAGTTGTCAAACTGTTCTTAAACGGTTTGACCACTTACTCTAGGAGGGGGTCCCGGCACTATTGACACCATAACCACTACACTGAGCTGTAGTGGTTATTGTGTCTGGATTATTTATTTAAATAATCTACAAGTGCCCCTCCCGAGATCAGGCTCTGGATCCGCCACTGCCTGGAGGAGCTGCAGGCTGAGCTCCTGGGTCCTCTCTCCTCCCTCTCCCTCCCCTGCCAGCTGCCAGCAGGGTGCCTGCGGACTGGGGAGGGAAATCTGTGATCTCCCCTCCGGTCCACAGGCACATTGCAGGGCTGGCGCCTGCATGTGCCGGCAGGGGAGAGGGAGACCGTCGGTATTCTCGGGGGGAGAGGGGGAAATTGCCCCGTTGCCCACCCCCACCCCCCACCCCCGGATCTGCCACTGGGGGAGATCACATCTAGCAATTACAGTGCTTTATACAAAGAACGTAGCTAGATCTACAGGTTATAAAGGGGAGATAAGAGCAGAGAGAATTTCAAGATGATGCACAGAATTAAAGAATATTTGCAGCCATTGGTAAAAGGTAAATGTAATGAGGAGTGACATTAGGTGACATTAAACTACAAACTGTCAGGGTTAGTCATTAAAGCAGGCCTGCCAATGGTCCCTATTTTGGGATCCTTTCCCAGCATCCTAGGGGAGCACAGCGGGCACTAGGACCATGTAGGAGCACTTGGGAGGCACTATCTGCACGTTCCTGACAGCTGGGGGCTGGTCAAAGTGCCGGTCAGTTTGTCAGTCTCACTCCTTTGCCAGGCGGGTCTGCCTATTACGGGTGTCGCAAGTAAAACAGATCACGTAACTAATCTGTCAGGACAGTCCTGCATTTAGGCGTGCTGTTCCTGCAATGATAGGCCTGTCCCACATTCTGAAACCTGCTAGGAGATTTCAAAACCCAGGAGAGTACTGGGCACTAGAACTATGCCCAGGTCACTGCACTAGTGCCTCCTGCATGTTCTACCTTGAGAGGGTCTGGCCCCCCTCTTGGGGCAGGCACAATCCTCTAACAGGCAGCTCGCCACATGCACACAGATTGCTGTCTCCTCGGAATATTCTCCCAGAAGGTGGCAGAGAACATTGGCCGGTAAACTTTGAATTCTCACTTTGATTAAAGGACCACTATAGTGCCAGGAAACACTCGTTTTCCTGGCACTATAGTGCCCTGAGGGTGCCCCCACCCTCAGGGTCCCACTCCCGCTGGGATGGATGGAGAGGAAGGGGTTAAACTTACCTCTTTCTCCAGCTCTCCTCCTCCTCTTCGGCTGAATGCACATGCGCGGCAGGAGCCACGCGCGCATTCAGCCAGTCCATAGGAAAGCATTCACAATGCTTTCCTATGGGCGCTGGCGTCTTCTCACTGTGAAAATCACAGTGAGAAGCGCGGAAGCCCTCTAGCAGCTGTCAATGAGACAGCCACTAGAGGCTGGATTAACCCCATTATAAACATAGCAGGGTTAGTACAATATTTGCCTTTCAGATAGCCGCTAGAGACGCTTCCTGTAGTTTCACCCTTTCCAGGATACACAGACGCCTGCTCTCCCAGGTGGTAAATCCGCTCTTGACAGGGCAGGACAGATCTGTCGTGTTCAACTAAAGTGAAGCACTACATTAGTACTTTGCAAATTGGCTATACTGTGTGGCCAGGTCATCATGGCCACTGGTCAGCGTGGCGTGCGTGCCAGTCAGATAGCGTTTTGGACAGAACCACCCATCATTGTGTCATTGCCATGCCCCCTCTTAACTACCCGAATCCAAGCTAAATCCATATGGTTGGGAGCCAAGGTAAAGGTGTTAAGCAAGAAGAGCAATACAGATACAAAGCCAAGGGTTTGGCAAGCAAGTTACGGACAAGACATACTATATTGTAATGGCTACTCTGTGTACTTAGTGCAGGGATACCTAAACTGGATACAGTAACCACTTATTGTCACTTTCCAGAAATCGTTATCTAAACCAAGAGGAATATGTCTCGAAGAAAAGTCATCGGAATATTCTCCAGAGAAAGTGAAGAAAGCTATATTTGGTTAACCAGCTTTCTCCTATCTCTGCACGGAGTGAGCGACGTCCGCCAGGTTTACATCTCCAATAACAGCCCCCGAAACCTCAACCATGAGATCTCCCAGTGCTCATTCGCCATTCTGTATCATACAAAGAACAGAGGGAGGGTTAACATCACAGACGTAACGGACTCTCTGTATGACAACGAATTGGAGGCTCTATCGAAAAGACTTGGTAAGTGAAACAATGGACCCTGTCCAGGTTATTCACTAACGTGTCAACTGTTGGAACGTTAGGCCAAAAAGCCAATATAAAAAGTTAGCAGACTTGCAGAATTTCTACAGTTCAGCTAGTTTGTCCTAAAATTTACTTAGAATTCCCTTTAAATACCTGGTAGTTCACACTTTAACAAATAATCTTGAGTAATATGAAAAATAAAATACGGTAACTGGTGTACGTTTTATGTTATTTTTGACTACTGAACTATCTGGGTCTTTTTTTTTTTTTATAGCTCTCTCCCTACTCATAGATTGTATTAACTAGGCAAAACCTACAAAAAGGGTTTAACGAGCAACGCAGGAGAGAAAATGTTAAACACATTAACACTAAAAAAGAGACCGTAACAATCGTACCCTTATTCCTGACCCTTATAAAGTATGTCTAAATGTGGGTGCTAAAGATGAAATGAAGCAAATAAAACCAACTTTAAAGTGTCTCTGTCACCTTCTGGGGTTTTTGTGTGTTTTGCAAAGACCACCAATAGTAACATCGCTGCTTGTGTGCAGCGGCTGGTGGCGCAGGTCTGTGATACTTACCTAATGCTGTCCCCCATGGGCGCCGCCATCTTCATTTTTCAGCGATTCATTCACCAGGAGCCCACGTCAGTGCAGAACACAAGGGTACCACAGTGATATCTACGGAGGATTCTGCTGGAGCCTCCATAGATATTATCTCACAAAATGACTGCTGCTAAGAGTGACAAAACTTTAGGGTGGTAGTTCTGCGTTTTGTCAAGGTAGAGATTAACCATAAATAAAGTAGTCCTTAATTTCTTGTAATATATTTTAACCCCTTAATGCCGTTAGGCTTTTTATAGCATCCCACATTTAATGGTCTTTAAAGCAGTAACAGCTTTGAGCCCTGGAGCGTCCAGGATAGATACTTACCTTCTAGGCGTTCCACTCCACTGTCTGCATGACAGCCCAGGCAGTCCTCCCACAGCAAGTCAGGCCCCCAGGGGCCATGTGATTGCTCTCAAAGAGCTGTTTTACTTGGGAGACTTCGCTGAACACAAATATTAGTGTTTCAAAACAGTAAAATGTGTTACAATGATGACATTTTGAGACATCGCTGAACAAAAAAAATAAAATAAAATAAAATCTCAATTTCTCACATTTTATTCATAAAAAAAAATAATAATAAATTGAGAGAATATATATATATATATATATATATATATGCAATGATTTGTGGACCCAGGACATACTTGAAAACGAGAGAAATCTCAATGTATCTTTCCTGGTAAAATATTTTATAGATAAATAAATACATCTCTCTATTTGATGTGAAATGAAAGCCCTGTCTCTACTGAACAAAATGATATATAGTGTGTGTGTGTGTGTGTGTGTGTGTGTGTGTGAGAGAGAGTGTGAGTGTGAGTGTGTGTGTGTGTGTGTGTACTATATGGTGCACATTCCAGTTTTTGTTTACATTTTATTTTGATCACAAAACAACTTCCTCTGTCTTTCAGTTAAATTCCAACACCCTCTTTATGAGCTTTCCATAAAGATTTTGTCTCTGTGATAGAGCTCTATTTCATTTTTAAAACGGAGCGGTTTTAACTCCAGACAGTATTTGCAGGGACTCACTGATCACCCCATGAAGATATTGCCGAATAACGTTCCATTATTCATTTGATCGCGGAGAGTGCGGCCTGTGTGGACGTCAGTGGGAAGGAGAAGCAACAAAGTCAAACGGTCCAAATTCAGCAAAAAGTAGGAAAAACAGGAACAAGCTTGATTAGAGTACAGAAACCACAATAATCTGGCAAAGGTACAGAGTCAGGAATATAGGTCAAGAACCAGACATAGAGAAGAGAGTTGGCACTGATATCATTGCTTGTGGAATCAAGGTTATCAGGACTCAGGTAAAGCTGCAAAAGGCAGGCTGGTGAACTGGTAAGGAAGAGGTTTAGCAGCATGGAAACCAGGGTTTGGAACTCAGCAAAGTCAGTTCCTCACAGGGAGTGTCCTGGATCGGAGGGCCAATGTAATTGTGTGTTTATTTCATCTGTGGTTTACTCTCCGGGCCGGGGGGTATGCCCTTTGCATGGAGACTTGCATATACGGCCAGTTGTAACTACCCTTAACACAGAGCCTCATCGTGTGCTTGTAGGGGAAAAGCTATACCAGCTATAATCCCTGCTCTTTGGATTTGTCATGGTAGTATTCCCCAACACACAAGAATAGTCCAATGAGAGACAAGAAAACAAAATACGTCTTACCGGACGTTAGAATGGCCGGACTGTGACGTGGACATTAAAAGACAGAGTCAAGAACAAGCCGAGGTCAAGGGAACAGAGAGACAGCGTAAACAAGAACTAGCCAAGGTCTGGTACACAGGAGTCAGGAAACCGGCGAACAAGACAAAGCAGGGATAAAGAGAAAAACGGAGTCAGGTACAAAGCCAAGGTCAAACACGAAAACAACACTACTACACGAAGCAAGCACTAAAG
Organism: Pelobates cultripes; assembly: GCA_933207985.1. Taxonomy (NCBI): domain Eukaryota; kingdom Metazoa; phylum Chordata; class Amphibia; order Anura; family Pelobatidae; genus Pelobates; species Pelobates cultripes. Next base: position 150,626,702 of record OW240918.1, read on the forward strand.
GGAACTGAATCAGAAACCACGATAGAGTTAAGGGAAAAGGTGAGTATAAATACCTCTTAATTTGATTGGCCCTTGTCATATCCACGCCCCCAAAATATGAGTGCATGGGGAATGTGGAATGACATGGGCCAATGGGAGACCTTTTTTATTTTTTGCTCCCACTGTCCCTTTAACCCCTTAAGGACACAAGACGTGTGACATGTCATGATTCCCTTTTATTCCAGAAGTTTGGTCCTTAAGGGGTTAAAAGCGCACCCCCAGTGCCAGGCGCGTCACGTGGCCGCTTCTCGTGGTCAATGCACACCTTCCTGTACCGCGCATGGCTCGTCCAGTTGCAGGACCGTGTGTGGCAGGGAAGGAAGACCTCGCCTGGCCCTGGAGAGGGTAAGTACCGCTACAATACCCCCCCGAAGACACGCCCACCGGGCAGGGAGGGCCCGGCCTAAAAACGAGAATGGAAGGAGCGCAGAAGGCGAGGAGCGTGAGCAGCGTCAGCTGAGATCCAACTGCGTTCCTCCGGCCCATATCTCTTCCAATGTACCAGGTACTGGAGGCAACCCCGGAGAAAACGAGAGTCAAGCACGGTAGCCACCTCAAATTCCTCATGACCCTCCACAGAAACAGGAGGAGGAGGAACATATCGGGTATAACGGTTACAGAGGAGCGGCTTCAACAAGGAAGTGTTAGGATTGGGGAGACCGTATATGATAATTGGATTCATCACTCCTGTTTTATATATGGCCACATCATTGGTGGTTCAGAGAAAAAAAAAAAAAAAGGGTTAATGGTTGGCAGAAATGGCGCCATTCGCCACATCTGCCCTCCACCACCGGAAGTGGGTGTTCAATCAGGTGGTGGAGGGTGGAACCACCAATGATATGGCTATGTTAATTATATATTATAAAAATTAAACAGAATGAGTCCAATCATCATATAGGGGGTCCCCAATCCCAGGTGCCACTAGGCTACATTAAATGACTGCAGGAAACCTACATCCAGGATTGGACAATTACACATCATGTGACCTTAAAGAGGAAGGAATTGAACACTTAAAAAAAACAAGAAATCCCTGAGGTTACACTACAGCTGTTTCAGAATGAAGAAATACCACTCCAAATAACAGTCAATATGTTTTAACAGCATTCATTAAGGACCAGTCAATATGTTTTAACAGCATTCATTAAGGACCAGTCAATATGTTTTAACAGCATTCATTAAGGACCAGTTGGTATGTTACGACCGTGGTCAGTAAGGACCAGTCGGTATGTTACGACCGCGGTCAGTAAGGACCAGTCGGTATGTTACGACCACGGTCAGTAAGGACCAGTCGGTATGTTACGACCACGGTCAGTAAGGACCAGTCGGTATGTTACGACCACGGTCAGTAAGGACCAGTCGGTATGTTACGACCACGGTCAGTAAGGACCAGTCGGTATGTTACGACCACGGTCAGTAATGACCAGTCGGTATGTTACGACCACGGTCAGTAATGACCAGTCGGTATGTTACGACCACGGTCAGTAAGGACCAGTCGGTATGTTAAGACCACGGTCAGTAAGGACCATTCGGTATGTTATGACCACAGTCAGTAAGGACCAGTCGGTATGTTGTTATGACCACGGTCAGTAAGGACCAGTCGGTATGTTATGACCGCTGTCAGTAATGACAATAATGGTTTGACTCTCATTACAGGAAGGTCCAGTGTCATTGTGGTGGCTGATGACATGGAAGACAGCAGTGAAGTGGAAAAGGCTAGGATTCTGGAGAATCAGCCGAATATTGGTCGACTGGCTCAGGACCTGTTCCTCTTCTCCACTGAGGAAAAAATGAATCTATCTGGGGATCCTCGATACCAAACCTATCAAAGTGTTTCTGTAGCCAAAAAGGAGGAAATTAAGAAACTAATTAACGGTTAGAAAGAATCTTTTTTTCTTTTTACACATTAGATTTTGTATATTGTCTCTTCTGGTTAGATATATGAAATTACTGACTCAGGTTCTGACATTGAAATTGTGAATAATTGTCAAGGATGTTCCTATGTTTATGTTGAGAGTAATTTTACAATTTTTTTTACCTATTTTTGCCTGAAACCTATTTTATTACCTATTTTTAGTTCTTCCTTGTCAGTTCCTGGTTTACGTGTACTCAGCACTTTACAGGTTACATTACAGTAGAGGGAGGTACAGTAAGTGCAGTAGGTATACAGTGTATGTATATTATATTTATATAGCGCTAACAGGTATACTCAGCACTATACAGGTTACATTACAGTAGAGGGAGGTACAGTAAGTGCAGTAGGTATACAGTGTATGCATATTGTATTTATATTGCGCTAACAGGTGTACTCAGCACTTTACAGGTTACATTACAGTAGAGGGAGGTACAGTAAGTGCAGTAGGTATACAGTGTATGTATATTTTATTTATATAGCGCTAACAGGTGTACTCAACACTTTACAGGTTACATTACAGTAGAGGGAGGTACAGTAAGTGCAGTAGGTATACAGTGTATGTATATTTTATTTATATAGCACTAGCAGGTGCACTCGGCACTTTACAGGTTACATTACAGTAGAGGGAGGTACAGTAAGTACAGTAGGTATACAGTGTATGTATATTTTATTTATATAGCGCTAACAGGTGTACTCAGCACTTTACAGGTTACATTGCAGTAGAGGGAGGTACAGTAAGTGCAGTATGTATACAGTGTATGTATATTTTATTTATATAGCACTGTGGTCTGGTCGTTTGCCACGAGCCCATGAAGGAGCCTGATAGCCAGCCTCCTGCCCCATGATTATGGGCCATACAAAATACCCTTCAAACTACTCTGTTCGTGTGATTTGGGACTATGTTGTCCGGGAACCGGACAACCGCACGAACCATAGACCACTCGGGAGCTTGTTAAAGACATTGTGTTCCAGGGCAGAACTATGGATTCTGTTCGGTAGTTTGTTCGGTTTGAAAACTACCGAACCTGACTGACCGTTAGCACTGATTTCATGGAAATTTTTGGGGTGTAGGACCTGGCTGCTCCCTCATGCTCCCTCTCTGGCGAGCCGGAATTTAACGTTACTCCGGCCCCGCATCACTAAACAGTGCTAGAGAGCAGTAAGAAGCTAGAAGAGCACAGAAGGCATTTGACACCAGGGAGAAGAGCCCTACTGAACCCCTGAGAGAGTGTGAGTCCTTTCTCAGTTAGTGTGGCTGTCAGTAAGAGTGTAGGTCTGTCAGTGTGTCTTTCTGTCAGTGAGTGTGTTTTAAATCAGTGCGAATCAAAGTCTGAAACACACACACACACACACACACTGACAGTCAAGCACACTGACCGTGTCAGTAAGTGTGTCTGTTAGTGAGTGCATTTCATATCAGTGAGAGTTTGTGTCTGTTACTGATAGTGTGTGTCAGTCAGACACAACTTTGCACTGATTTAAAAACACACTAACTGACAGACTCACTCACTGACAGACACACTCACTGACAGACACACTCACTGACAGACTCACTCACTGACAGACACACTCACAAAAAACACTCACTGGCAGGCGCACACACTCTCAGTGACAGTGACTGTATCTGTTAAAGTGTGTGTCTCTTGTCTGGACTGGGCATTTGCAAAGGGTAGAGGCTACTAATGTGACCACGCCAACCTGAGGGCGCCCAAACGTCTGTGACCCAAGGATTGGCCCAGGCTTGTTACATAAGACACAGCCCTTTAAAAAAAAAATAAAAAAAAAATACTCTAATAGATGAACAATGGGACAGGCAGAAACTAAACCAACGTAATTCTTATTTTGAAAAACTGGAAAGAGGAGGCAAAATCTCAGCTAGATCTTTTCAACATAATGTTAATACTATTTACTTGTCTATTTCAGGATCCAATATCACCTGCAAAGGAAAGTGTTGTGTGAGTAATATATTAATTGAATCACAGAAATCATCATCATCATCATCTTTATCCAAGCCCTTCAGTTCACACCACATACGATAACAATCTAGTATTTATTGTGATCACATTTTAAAGGGATACTATAGGCACCAAAACAACTTTAGTTTAAGGAAGTGTTTTTGGTGTTTAGATCATACACACGCAGTCTCACTGGTCAATTCTCTGCCTTCCTAAGACATCATTCTAAAAGTTGAGCAGTCTCCATGGAAACCCGTGGAATATTCCTGCTGCTAGTGTCACTTTTACACCTTTCCGCCTTATATTTCCTATTAATAAACCTTAATGCTTTCTTAAAACCATAATAATTAAACCTCTCAACACCTTCCGTTCTGACTACTGTTTTCTCTTTTATGTTTCAGAAAATCCTTGCCATTGTGGTCTTCTGTGCTGTATTTTTAACAGTAACGATTGTGGTGGTAGTCTACGTCGAACGCAACAGATAACTTGACTGCAACCATAGTCTATTCTACCACAACCAACCGGACCAACACCAACTACCCAACGAGTACGATGTCCTCACCAACTTCCACTTTGAAAATTATTCTGACAAATAGCTCCGTTCCCTAACACCATACTGAGACAGCTTATTGTAGCCATTACAGCTCAATGGATAATGAGAGTGCGGTCTCACTACAGCTTATTGTATAATTACAGCTCAATGGATAATGAGAGTGCGGTCTCAGTACAACTTATTGTTTAATTACAGCTCAATGAATAACGAGAGTGCGGTCTCACTACAGCTTATTGTTTAATTACAGCTCAATGTATGATGATTACTGCTTCATTACAGCTTATTGTATTAGTTACAGCAGTTGTATTACAAAACAGGGAGGTTTGCAGTAGTAAGTGGCATTCCCTTTCAAACACATTGTCATTGATGTAAATTTGTCTGAAAAACAGAACTTCAAAATGCTTTAGGGACGAATAAAAAAAAATGAAAAATAAATAAAAAAAAACACAACAACAACAAAAAGGGACAATAGACATACCGAAGTTCTGTTCATGGTGACAAAAACAAACAAACAAAAAAAAATTAAAAAATTTTTTTTTTAAAAAGTGTGATTTATGGCCAGGAGACAGCCAATACATAATAATTTATTCCCCGAACAACAGAGTGAAAAAAGGAGCACAAAAAAAACCACACACACACAAACACAAAAAAAAAACATATTTAATGTATAATACATTTATGAGATATAAATATACAGTATATATGTTTTTCCTGCTCCTCATGGTTTTCCTTATATTGGTTATTTTTATTATTATTTATATAGCGCCAGCAAACTCTGTAGCACTGTACAATGGGTCACGTTTTCTCACTTGATCTGTGAACCAAATGGCACGAAAAGTATAAGTGAACTGCAAAGTACATATATAATATTTATATTAAAAGAACAAAGATCTTGCACTCCATATGTCATCTAATACTTGGCCAGTGCCTGTCAGGGCAAACTATAAGAAAACAGATCCAGATAGCACTCGTAGAATTGAAAACATAAAGCTTAGCTTTTATTGCCCTACATGAAAAATCAAATGGCCATTGTTCCGGTTTGATCCATACAAACTTGCAATACATTGAATGGATCATTTTCACGAAATTTGTTTTCCTTGAAAACTGCATGGACGAAAATCGTCTGAATCGAAATACCACATAGAAGAACATCGTTCAAAAAACAAAAAGAATTTCAGATCAGTCGTATTCAGGAATACCAAAATGTTTTCACCGTTTAGGTCTGGTTAGTAGCATAGGCCTTGAAATATTAAGCCCCGAGCATGCAATGAGCTGTCATAATACAATAGGATATATATTGATCTATAGAGGATCCCATGGTCTTGCATGAGGACACCTGAAACTAAAGACAGAGAAATGGGAGTATTAAGGAGAGAAAAACTGATGTAAATATATCTTCCTCACCTCCTTGGCACCAGCATGCAAGCACACATCACCGGACTCTGCAGAATAAGCTCAGGGCATCGACATATCGGCATATTAAATATTCTGAAATAACACTGATCGTGTTTGCTCTGTAATAGACCAGTGGCATGAATATATCAATATTAGTGGTGACAATCACAACCTATTACTTATGCAAGTGCAAATACTATGTGCAAAAAATTATGAATATAAAATCAACAGAACTTCCCTTCCGCAATGAATCCACCCCGATGATTTCCTCTAATCTTCAACCGTAAACCTAAAACAAGAACGTTTGGGAAATAAGAAAGGCACAACATTGTGTTTAACTGTGTATAAACCTTTGTTAAAAAAAAAAAACCTGGGGTCCTGCTGTTGGCTCTGTCTGATGGGAGTGTGGGTCTGGTGCTGGGCCTCTCCCACTTCTCTTGTGCTGCCTCCTCCCACTCGTGCTGTGGATCTCCTCTCTCACCCGTCCTGTAGACGGGAGGAAGTAGTCTGATCTCACTTCCTCCCAGCAGGCCGATGTGAAAGGTCTCTTAAAGGGCCGTGGCGCCCGACCGGGCCCCTTTTCAGAAATAACCATCGGGTAACCCCAACTGCATGGGCAACCTGATGGGTCCCCTCAGAGAGCGGGCCTGGTGCAGCCAGTGGGAGGGAGACTGACAGTGTTAACTCCGGCTGCCTGCAGCCTAAATGTGGCTGCAGGGCCGCCATCAGAAATTTTGGGGCCCCTGACACAGCTCAAGGTCTGGGCCTCCCGGTGCCTGCACCCGAGTCCGCCCAATGTGCAGCCCCCCTCACCCCCTGAGTCCACCTGCAGGGATGCAGTGTCTGTACTTATTCGGGTGTGTGTATAGTGGATTTAGAATGTGTGTAGTGGATGCAGAGTTAGTGTGTTAAGTGGATGCGGTGTGTGTTTAACGGATGCAGTGTGTATAGTGGTTGCAGATTGTACATTTGTGTAATGTATGAGGTGTACATTAGATGCAGAGTGTATGTTTGTGTAGTGGATGTAGTGTGTGTTTATAGTGAATGCAGGGTGTGTATGTGTGTTTGTGTAGTGGATGTAATGTTTGTGTGTATTAAATGCGATGTGTATAGTGAATGCAGAGTGTGTGTTTGTGTAGTGGATGTAAAGTGTCTGTAGTGTACAGGTAACGGGGGGCCTGCAGTGCATACATATATAGCGTTAATCGCTATATATGTGTGCAGTGGCGTACACACAACCCATGGGGCCCCGGTGCAAAAAGTGATCCGTGGGCCCTCCCCCGCTTACTCTGCGCGGGCTGCGACCCCTGCGACTGTGGTATGTACGCCAGTGCATGCAGATACACTTAAAGGACCACTACAGACACCCAGATCACATCAGCTCAATGAAGTGGTCTGGGTGCCAGGTCCCTCTAGTTTTAACCCTGCAGCTAAAAACATAGCAGTTTCAGAGAAACTACTATGTTTTACTGAGCGTTAATCATTGACAGCCACTAGAGGAGCTTCCGCGATTCTCACTGTGAAAATCACAGTGAGAAGACGCTGAACGTCCATAGGAAAGCAGTGAGTAATGCTTTCCTATGGGCGGTTTGAATGCGTGCACGAGTCTTTCCACGCATGCGCATTCGGAGCTGAGAGGCGGATCAGGGCGGAGAGATCCCCAGCGCCAAGGGAGTCCGGCGCTGGAGAAAGTCAAGTGCTTAAGACACACACACACACTCTCACGAACAGACACACAAACACTCAGTGACAGACATACACACTCACTAACAGACGCACACACAGTAACACACACACACACACTTTTTTAAAATTACATCCCCCCAGCCTCCCTACCTTTGGGAGTGCTGAGGGGATTCCCTGGGGTCCAGTGGTGTCACCCGGCGGCCGGTCCTGCAGGCGGGCTCACGAGGGAGCACTCTCGCCTGAGTGCTTCCTTGTCAGCTCCCTCACGCGCCGCGTACTGAAGCCGGAGCAGGAAGATGATGTCATCTTCCGGCTCCGGCATCAGTGCGGTGCGCGAGGGAGCTGAAGAGGAAGCACTCAGGGGAGAGTGCTCCCTTGAGCACCCGCCGGGTGACACCAGGGCCAGCCTGGGGGGCCGTTATGGTTGTCATGCCCTGATGGTGGCCCTGTGTGGCTGCACCAGCCCCCAGCACCTCCCTCCTTAATTCCCTCGGACTGACACAGACGGTCACAGACTGAGGGGATAATAATAAAAAGGGCATTAGTTTAATGATTAGGGCTAGATATCCGCTTATATTTTTAGTGAGCATTTAACCCCTTAAGGACCACACACTGCCTAATACATGCATTCACACACACAAAATGCTATATAACTGGATATATATATATATATATATATATTTTAATATATCATCTATTTACATAGACATCCTCACTCACTGACACACACATACACACACTCACAGACAGAGACACACACTCACACACAGAGACACACACTCACTCACAGAGACACACACTCACTCACAGACAGACACACTCGCTCACAGACAGACACACACTCACTCACAGACAGACACACACTCACAGACAGACACACACTCACAGACAGACAGACACACACTCACTCACAGACAGACAGACACACACACTCACGAAGGATAAGCCTGGTGCTGGTGGGGCGGCTTAAGAGTCGATGCCTCAGGCAAATGCCTAATTCACCTAACAGTTGCCCCAGTACTGTATACATATTATTAACTACCCCCCTGCTTCAATACCTTTTGGTTACAGGGAGGTGACTTCCTGGCACTGGCAGAATTTCAGCTAAACAGTTGCTTTTCCTCCCAGCTTCCTCTCCTGCAAGTGTCATAAAAATAAAAAAACACTAAGCCTTCTGTGAAAACTATTCTAGCCACCTAACTTTCTACCCTACCCTTTTGTGTTCCCATACCCCACCGCTCTAACCAGTGGTGTATCCTGGTTTTGTGCTGCCCTAGGCAGGACAAAACTCAGGCGCCCTCCTACCCCCGCGCCAGCCCATCCAACCCATCCCCCACGCCCCACCTTCTAAATACACACACACACAAACAGTCAGACACACACAAACACTTTTTTTTATTTTTTATTATTATTATTTAACCCTCCCCCCTCAGCCTCCTTACCTTTGGGAATGCTGGGAGTGAGGGAGGGGTCCCTCTCTCCGTGGGGGTGCAGGGGTTGCAGTGGCTGGCGGGCTGGCGGCTGGCAAGGGAGCACTTCCTCTGAGCACTCTGCTCAGCTCCCTCGCGCGCCGCACAGTGAGGCTGGGAGCCGGGTTGATGACGTCATATTCCGGCTCCCAGCCTCACTGTGCAGACCGCTCAGAGGCAGTGCTCCCTCGCCAGCCGCCCGCCCATCAGCCAGTGCCGCCCGCCCATCAGCCAGCGCCGCCCGCCCAGCCCGGCATGTCTGTTAGCCGCAAGGCTAACTAGGCATTTGCCCTGGGCATTTGGGAGCGGCCTTTTTTGCCGCCCCCTGGAAAATGCCACCCAAGGCAAATGCCTAGTTAGCCTTGCGGCTAATACGTCCCTGGCTCTAACATTTAAACTCATTGAGAAGTACCCTCAATACTCAAACACACACACACACACACACACACACAGGAAACTAAGGGGTGGGGGAGAGATGTGTGGTATATGAGGGGCAGGCTGTGGATTGGGGGGAGAGATGTGTGGTATATGAGGGGCAGGCTGTGGATTGGGGGGAGAGATGTGTGCTATATGAGGGGAAGGCTGTGGATTGGGGGGAGAGATGTGTGGTATATGAGGGGCAGGCTGTGGATTGGGGGGAATGTGTGGTATTGTGAGGGACAGGCTGTGGATTAGGGGGGGAGAGATGTGCGGTATATGAGGGGCAGGCTGTGGATTGGGGGGTGGGATGTGTAGTATAAGTGGGGAAGGCTGTGGATTAGGGGTGGGATGTGTGGTGCATGTATGAGGGGCAGGCTGTGGATTGGTGGGAGAGATGTGTGGTATGTATGAGGGGCAGGCTGTGGATTGGGGGAGAGATGTGTGGTATGTATGAGGGGCAGGCTGTGGATTGGGGAATGTGTGGTATTGTGAGGGACAGGCTGTGGGATTAGGGGGGGAGAGATGTGTGGTGGCATGAGGGGGCAGGTGGCTGTGGATTGGGGGTGGGATGTGTGGTATGTGGGGAAGGCTGTGGATTAGGGGTGGGATGTGTGTGGTATATGAGGGGCAAGGTGGCTGTGGATTGGGGGATGTGTGCATATGAGGGAAGGCTGTGGGATTAGGGGCAGGCTGTGAATTGGGGTATATGAGAGGCTGGCTGTGGATTGGGGAGATGTGTGGCAAGTATGAGGGGCAGTCTGTGGATTGGGGGAGATGTGTGGTATATGAGGGGCAGGCTGTGGATTGGGGTGGGATGTGTGTGGTAGGTGTGTGGGGGAAGGTGGGGCTGTGGATTAGGGGTGGGATGTGTGGTGCAAGAGTGTGCTGTGGATTGGGGGGATGTGGGTATATGAGGGGGCAGGCTGTGGATTGGGGCGTGAAATGTGTGGTATGTATGGAGGGGCTGGGGTTGTGGATTAGTGGGGCAGGCTGTAAATTGGGGGTATGAGGGGGTGTAGATTGGGGGGATGGGATGTGTGGTATATGAGGGGGAGAGATGTGTGGTATAAGTGAGGGGCAGTCTGTGGATTGGGGAGAGATGTGTGGTATATGAGGGGCAGGCTGTGGATTGGGGGGATGGGATGTGTGGTATATGAGGGGCAGGCTGTGAATTGGGGGGGAGGGGGGGATGGTATTGTGAGGGGCAGGCTCTGGATTGGTAAGAGTCCCCAGCTCTGTATGTTACTGTTACACCGTCTCCATGTCATTGTTGTTACAGTAACTGGTTCTGAGTTTATTCTACTTTCACTTTCATTCTGAGGAATCTCACGGAAGGAGAGGTTTATAAAAAAAACAGCAAAGGCCGAAATTCAGGTTTGGTAGGTGGAAATTCAGTAATAAATGTCTGGGTGATGGCAGTGGGAGAGGGGTCAGCAATGGGGAAATAGTTTGACAGTAAGGGACAGTAAGGGACATGAGACTGGGGGTTTGGGGTTGTCTAAAGAGACAGTCTCTGTGTGCACACAGAGAGAGTTTTTTTAGAGTGAATCCCAAAATATAGAAATCTACAGTTTAACCCTGTGTGTGCCAGACAGAGCTATTTCTAGTGTGTTAGTGCAGTGCTGTTTGGGTGCAGTTTGTTAGTGCACAGGGCTGGCGCGTCCTTTTGGCATATTAGGCGGCCACCTAGGGCACTTCTCAAGGGGGGCGCCAGCAGCAGCTTTACTGCTGATTTGGGCTGCCTCCCCTCTATGTGGGACAAAGTCTGTAGTTCATGCCGCAGGTGATGGCACCGGGCGCTAGGGAGCACTTACATAGCTGCAGACTAGCGCCCGGTGCCATCAACCTCAGACCGCAAAGTTCACAGAGCCGCCCCCCACCTCTCATGACGGCAGCGCACAGGCGCATTGTTCGATCGCTCCCGGCCTTCCTCTGCACTCGGGGTCAAGAGGACGGGAGGATAGCGGAGGCAGAGCTGAGAGAGAGTGGAGGCAGCCAGGCGCAGTCCAGAAGCCTGGGACACACGGAGAGACTGATTCATTGTGAAATGAAAGGAAGAGGGGCACTTACTAGTGTGTGTGTTTTAAAGAATGTGTATCAGTCTGTTTGTGTATGCTTGGATTGGTGTGTGTGTGTGTGTCTGCTTAGGTCAGTACATGTGCGTCTGTTTGAGGCAGTGTGTGTCTACTTTGAACAGTGTGTGAGTGTGTCTGCTTGGGTCAGTGTGTGAGTGTGTCTGCTTGGGCCAGTGTGTGTGCGCGTCTGCTTGGGCCAGTGTGTGTGTGCGCGTCTGCTTGGGCCAGTGTGTGTGTGTCTGCATGGCAGTCTACATGAGTCAGTGTATCCCTGCTTGGGTCAGTGTGTGTCTGTCACTATGCACGAGTCAGTGAATTTGTGTGCATTGGTCACTGATTCTGATTGTGTGGACCAGTGAGTGTAAGTGAGTGAATGAGTGTGTGCGTGAGTGTGTGTATGTTTGTGTCAGTGACTGCATTTGGACGTGAAGGACCATTTTAATTTTTTTGTTAAATCAATACTTTTAGAGGAGCACTATAGTGTTAGGAATATAAACCTGTATTCTGAATAATATAGTGTCTCTGTCCCTGCATAGATTCAAGCCAGGGGCTCACAATATCACACGAATGGGGCGGCTATTTTTTTTTTTTGCCTAGGGCGGCTGAAATCCTTGCACGGGCCCTGTTAGTGCAGTGCTGTTTGGTTAAAACTGTGTAGATGCAGTGCTGGTAATGCAGTGTGTTAGTGCAAAGCTGTGTAGATGCAGTGCATTAGTGCAGTGCTGTTTGGGTAAAGCTGTGTAGATGCAGTGCTGGTAATATAGTGTGTTAGTGCTGTGCTGTTTGGGTAAAGCTGTGTAGATGCTGTGCTGGTAATGGAGTGCTGTAAGGTTACAGCTGTGTCGATGCAGTGTGTTAGTTCAGTGCTGTTTGGGTAAAGCTGTATAGATGCAGTGCTGGTAATGCAGTGTGTTAGTGCAGTGCTGTTTTGGTAAAGCTGTTGAGATTCAGTCTCAGTAATGCAGTGAGTTAGTGAAGTTTGGATATGGTAGAACCATAGAGATTTAGTGCCAGTAATGCAGTGTATCAATGCATGATAGGGCGGAGCTACAGAGATGCAGTATTAGTAATGCAGCGTGTTAGTGCAGTGGTGATAGGGTAGAGCTATAGAAATGCAGTGCTGATTGGGCAGAGCTATGGGAATGCAGTGATAGTGAGTGCAGTGCTGATAGCAGTCATGGCTGTCTTTAGATTATCAAGCAGTTGCACTCATCCTAGGTTCATTAATCCATGATAATTATTCCATAGATGTCCATTTATTATCCTCATCAAACCCTTCCCGTTATTTAATTCCAGAAACTGTCCTATTACCAAAGGAGAAAATGACGAATAAAGTAATTGGAATATTCTCAAGGGAAAGCGACGACACATACAAATGGTTATCTGACTATCTCCAGTCTCTCCCCAGAGTTCGGGAAGTTAATAAAATTTACATTGGTAATAACAGCTCCCAAATGTTTAACGAGGGACTCCATTCAAGCCATTTTGCCATTTTGTATCATTCGAAGAACAGAGGAAGAATTAATATCACGGATGTGACAGACTCTCTGTATGATAAGGAACTGGAGAAATTGTCAAATAAGCTCGGTAAGAGGGATGACGTGGGATAACATGAGATAACACGGGATCACATAGGCTAACATGGAATAATGGGATAACACAGGCTAACTTGAGATAAAATACGATGACACAAGATGCATGGAATAACACAGGATTACATGGGGTAACACAGGATAGTCACGGCAAGGGTGCCTAAATCATTTATTGCACTATGGAATATTGTCCTTTAATGTAATTTGGGTAATAAATTAAGGTCCCGCTGGCCTGGCAGAGATGGTATTGTCAATGTCAAAAGATGCAAGGTGTGAGATTCTACACTTGAAAAGCCAGATGTCTAGCTTCAGCCATTTGGCCTGTACCTTTTCATTGATGAGAGGATTTCTTTGATATGTTAATGATCATAAGCCTTTTGTTCAAGTATCATTTCCAAAAGAAACAGTAATATGTACCCACATAATAATGAAGCCTCATTTTTTTTATATTTAGAATAGGACAAACACCATGTTCTCAACAAGCCCAAACATAAAAGCATTACTTAACCACATAGGAAAGGATTGTGATGTCAATTATATTGGGTCACAAGTAAGGTGTGTGCCGTATCTATGGAATGGAAAAATAATAACAAATTCATAGATGCAATTATTATTTCTGGGCCCGGTACATAAGAGAAGATAGAGCCAAATGTTTTCATTTGGATTGATGGGGGTCTGGACACAAGGGGGTGGTCGCTTAGTGTCTCTACGCCTTAACTCCACCTCTGGGTGAGGCGTGGTAATCCACAAGGTATATCTTTAATGAAACTGAAGTATGCCTGGTAATTTCTTGGGAATCTAATTCTAAGCAATTCACCATCTTTCCTACCAGAGACCCCCTGGGGCAGAAGTGTTTGAGTAAGTGATAGGTGATAGGGACTTCTGTTATTTTATCCCTTTTGTTTTTATCTGTTGTTGGTGTAAATAATTTGTTTATCATCTATTTTTTGTATGCACTGTGACCATTCTTGTTGCTCATAATAAATATTCCTATATTAAGTTTTGCCTTTGTCTGATGAAAGAATCACATTACCTGAAGAGACTAATTAGTATTTTGCAATTACATAGATATTGTGCTAAGTTATATTTGGTGGCTTTTTATTATTGATTTAACTGGGAGACCACGGCACCCCATTTATAAATTGTCTTGGTGGTGGCAGAGTTAAAATAGTAAAGGTTATATTATTATGTTTAAGTGTGGGTGGTGTTAAAGGGGGATTTTGTTATTATTTCCGGTCTAGTGCAGACAAGTAGTGAACTTTAACCCTTTCACCACTACGTCACGCACACTCTTGACTCCCCAATGATTACATGGGGTAACACCGGATAGCACAAGATAACACAAAATAACATGGGACGACACAGGATTACATGGGACGATACAAGATAACACAGAATAACACAGAATAACATGGGATACCACGTTGGCTTACTCTGTGATACATGTACCATAATAGGTGCATGTATATGTACATTTAAGAACTTTATACCTATAAAAAAAAGACTGGCTCTCATTCTAATATAATATCTCATGGATGGGGGTTCCTGTAAAAACATCTGCCTAAAGGTCAGTACTGACTGCGCCAGGTGCCCACTTACCTTTAATTTACCAGAGAATTAATTAAAATGTTTTTTTCAGATCAGCTTTTTATGCCCAGTTCAGCATTGCAGCTAACTGATGTAAAACATCTTCAAAAAAACTAACCACAAGAAGTCATTAAAGTCACTGTTATAGTGAATATAAATACTCATCAAAGGTGTCACAGTTTACCGGGAGTTGGAGCCCAGGTGCAGGAGATGGCACAAGGAGGCAAAACTAAAGCACAGTACTGATGAAGGGGACATCCAAAGGCAGGGTGAGGCGAGAAGCAGAAGTCAGGGCAGCGGAATATCATAGTCGGTAAGGCAAGCAGAGGTCAAAGTCCAGGAAACCAGTCAGCAAGGTAGCATACATCCAGCAGAAAACACAAACAATCAGATACTAGGCCTCAGGCAGAACTGGGTTTTACAGCCTGTTGATTAGGAACAGCTGAGTCTAATTGGTAAAGGGCTGCAGGTGGATTAATAATCTAGACATTTCACAGTTTGTCTGTCATTATAGGGAAGAAAAGAGTCATAGTGGTGGTTGACAACTTGGAGGACAGCAGCAATGCAAAGAAAACGTTGATACTGGAGAAACAGCCAACTATTGCAAGATTGGCCACAGAACTCTTCCTCTTCAGCACAGAGGAGATGGCAACTTTTGATAAGGAATCTCCAAGTCAACATTCAAGTAGTCCCAGAGCCCAGAAGCTGTTAAACATGGAAGAAATAATATTTGGAAAAGGTTAGAAAGAACCCTATCTAAGGATGACAAATTTCTTAATGCCACTAAATGTGTCTGTAGTGTACGCATTCACACAAAGATTCATAAAACACGAGGTCGATCATTCCCAAACAGTAAATGTCACAGAGGTAAACTGACAATCGGGGCTGCTCACTGGAGTGGGAAGGTTCCTTCAAAATTTTGGAAAATCCACCAAACTCAAACTATAGATATTTTCTAAGGGTAATTTGGTGGCACATTCTGAACTCTGGATATGGGGCGTGATTGATGTAGTCATTTTTGTTTTGCACTTGTTTAGTGCACTTTTACTTATATTGCACATTTAAGCATTTTTTTGCTCATGTGAAATGTCACTTTAATTAGGGTGAAGTTGTATATTGTGTATTACAATTTCACTCTATTTGTGTGTTATAAATTAATATATCTTAAAGACACAGTGCACCTTAAATTTATAGTTTATTCAGTACAGTGTGTTTTTTGGGCTAGTGCATTTTAAGGTGTTGCTTTTTTTGCATTTATTTATTTATTTATTTAAATATCAACTTTCAGTACCTTATTCACTCGTTTATTACTATTATCTTTCTGTAATTGACTGCATGATCCTCTAATCATCATTAGCAGGCCCGAATTCCCAGGGTGATCCCAGGGCCCTAACTTTATCTCCACAATCCTATTTCTATAAATAGGATTGTGGAGATAAAAATCATAATTGTATGTCTCTTTATTTATTGCAGCACCAAAAATGTCTACAAAACACAAGAATAACATGGACACTCCAAAGCACAGTAAAAAAGTAAAAGGTGAGTCAGAACAATAGTCACCTGGGATTCAGATCACATGGTTGGACACTCATTCAGAAAACAGGCATCAACTCCTCCATACACCATCAGTAGGCCCAATTTCCCCATTCTACCCCTTGCTGACCCCAGGGCCCTAACTTTATCTCCGCAATCCAGCCCTGCCTTCTCAGTGCTATGCAATATCGAAAATGAAACTGATTGAACACGACTGGTTACTGCAAAACATAGCTTGATAATCATATTGTTGTGTCTATTTACAACCGTGATAGGACGTTCAAAAAAAAAAACGAGCATGGTCACCCCAAAACATGGTGAAGAAGTAAAACGAGATACAGAAGAAGATACAGATCGTGTGGGAGTACCGTCAGCTTCAGATGTTTCCAAAGGTCAGACAACCGTAGCTTCCAAACACCATTAGTAGGCCCAGCTTCCCCCTTTGCCACTCGGTGACCCCAGGGCACTAAGTATATCTCCCCAATCCAACCCTGCCTCCTCAAAACATTAAACATGACTGATTTCTACAAAACTCTGGGATTTATAATCATGTTTTTATGTCTCTTTATTTATTGCAGCATCAAAAATGTCTACAAAACACAAGAATAACATGGACACTCCAAAGCATAGTAAAAAGATAAAAGGTGAGTCCGAGCAATAGTCACCTGGGATTCAGATCACATGGTTGGACGCTCATTCAGAAAACAGGCATCAACTCCTCCATCCACCATCAGTAGGCCCAATAAAAGGTGAATCAGAAGATAGGTGTGAAATCTATATGACAGATCGTGTGGTTGTACTGTCAGAAAATATGCTTTAGCTGTTTCAAAAAGTCAGACAACCGTAGCTTCCAAACACCATTAGTAGTTCCAACTTCTCACTTCCACCCCTCAGTGACCCCAGAGCACTAAGTATAGCTCCCCATTCCAGCGCTACTTTATCAGTGTTGATATGAATGAGGAGAACATCTAAACATGATCTATTCCTGAAAACCACAAATCATCACAATGACATTGTAACACCCCAAAAACACGAACAAGTGACGAGACTGCAACAATTCCTACTAGCGGATTCTTGAATAATGCCAGACCCATTAGGAGTAAAACCATTGGCTGCACTATATAACGAAACATGACCAGAAATTGGGCTGGACCCAGTGACAGGCCTTGTCACCAAAGCTTGTCAGACTAAACATGAGAAGGTTTATTCAAGAAACCCATCAATTGTGGAGAATTGTGTGAATTTCACATTTAAAGCCCAAAAGGTTGGAGAAATAATGAATTAGAGATTTTCTAATACAGTAAATTTAGGTTACAATTTCCAATTCTCTTATAAATTCACCCCAATTCTCAGCCCAATCAGTAATTTTTATTTTATTTGTAGAGTTCCAACATATTCTTCTGAGAATTATTTTATCTGAATATCTAACCATACAAGCCTTTCTTATAGTGGTTATTATTACAGTGTCAATACATTTTATCTAACAAACATCTTTACTCTCTTTGTCTTAGGAAAAACGAAAGGATCAAAGTAAGTAATATTTCAATTGAATTCTAGAAATTGATATGTAATAATATTTTACCAAT
>OW240918.1:150644603-150710442 GCA_933207985.1 Pelobates cultripes
GTCTGACATTTCACACTTATTACAAAAAAGATTGTCAATAAGCCTTATTTACCTAGCATTTGAGAAATTCTGACCTATTTTATAGAAACTGAAGTGCAAATAATTGCATAAAAATCCCTTTGCTTACCAATGGCTTTTTAACATGGATCTGGGGATTTCAAAAAGGCATCAGAATTCATGAATAATCATAGAGCCACTTTAATTCATACATCTTTATTGATAATCCTTTCCCTATTACCTTACCAACTACATGGGAAATAAAAGAATATGATTATATTTATTAAAGTGGCAGAAAACATTGCAATAGATTTACCATTAAGCAAAACATATATATATATATATATATATATATATATATACACATATATACATATATATATATACACATATATACAGGGAGTGCAGAATTATTAGGGTAAAATGAGTATTTTGACCACACTGTATCCTCTCTTTATGCATGTTGTCTTACTCCAAGCTGTATAGGCTCGAAAGCCTACTACCAATTAAGCATATTAGGTGATGTGCATCTCTGTAATGAGAAGGTGTGTGGTCTAATGACATCAACACCCTATATCAGGTGTGCATAATTATTAGGCAACTTCCTTTCCTTTGGCAAAATGGGTCAAAAGAAGGACTTTACAGGCTCAGAAAAGTCAAAAATAGTGAGATATCTTGCAGAGGGATGCAGCACTCTTAAAATTGCAAAGCTTCTGAAGCGTGATCATCGAACAATCAAGCGTTTCATTCAAAATAGTCAACAGGTTCGCAAGAAGCGTGTGGAAAAACCAAGCAAAATGCCTGGAGACAGATGATTTCTGTGCCACCAGTTTGGCTATTGGTTTTCGGTGAGCTGCAACATCACTGAGTGCCCAAAAGCACAAGGTGTGCAATTCTCAGAGACATGGCCAAGGTAAGGAAGGCTGAAAGACGACCACCACTGAACAAGACACACAAGCTGAAACGTCAAGACTGGGCCAAGAAATATCTCAAGACTGATTTCTCTAAGGTTTTATGGACTGATGAAATGAGAGTGAGTCTTGATGGGCCAGGTGGATGGGCCCGTGGCTGGATTGGTAAAGGGCAGAGAGCTCCAGTCCGACTCAGACGCCAGCAAGGTGGAGGTGGAGTACTGGTTTGGGCTGGTATCACCAAAGATGAGCTTGTGGGGCCTTTTCGGGTTGAGGATGGAGTCAAGCTCAACTCCTAGTCCTACTGCCAGTTCCTGGAAGACACCTTCTTCAAGCAGTGGTACAGGAAGAAGTCTGCATCCTTCAAGAAAAACATGATTTTCAAGCAGGACAATGCTCCATCACACGCGTCCAAGTACTCCACAGCGTGGCTGGCAAGAAAGGGTATAAAAGAAGAAAATCTAATGACATGGCCTCCTTGTTCACCTGATCTGAACCCCATTGAGAACCTGTGATCCATCATCAAATGTGAGATTTACAAGGAGGGAAAACAGTACACCTCTCTGAACAGTGTCTGGGAGGTTGTGGTTGCTGCTGCACGCAATGTTGATGGTGAACAGATCAAAACACTGACAGAATCCATGGATGGCAGGCTTTTGAGTGTCCTTGCAAAGAAAGGTGGCTATATTGGTCACTGATTTGTTTTGTTTTGTTTTTGAATGTCAGAAATGTATATTTGTGAATGTTGAGATGCTATATTGGTTTCACTGGTAATAATAAATAATTGAAATGGGTATATATTTGTTTTTTGTTAAGTTGCCTAATAATTATGCACAGTAATAGTCACCTGCACACACAGATATCCCCCTAACATAGCTAAAACTAAAACAAAACTAAAAACTACTTCCAAAAATATTCAGCTTTGATATTAATGAGTTTTTTGGGTTCATTGAGAACATGGTTGTTGTTCAATAATAAAATTAATCCTCACAAATACAACTTGCCTAATAGTTCTGCACTCCCTGTATTTTCTAACATCTCAATCCATTTAATAAAATGTTGATGTTTATCTATAAGATGGAATCAGGAACCCATCAAATCTTTTTTCATACGCAGCTTGAATAATAATTGATCATTAAATTGTCTCCTTTGAAATAATAAACGGGACTTCCATTCTCTTGCACTTGTAATTTATTTATTAGATAATTAGATACAGGGGAGGAAACATTCCAATTTAAATGCTAAAGAGCAATCTGGGCCCTTTCCAATTGAAATATTAAACGAAGAATTCAACACGTCAAAACACCAGTTCCAGAGGCATTTAACTAAGTTACAATACCACCATATATGAATGAGAGGCCCATCTAAACTCCCGCATAGCCAACAATGTGGTAGTTGGTCAGAATACATCTTACTTATTTTATCTGGGGTCATATACCATCTATACATTATCTTATATTGACATTCTATTATGTTCAGGCAGTGAATATTTTTTCGAATATCTATAAGAGTGGCACACCAGTCTTTATCAGTAAAGTCAATCTCTAATTCCTTTTTCCATTTGTTTGTCTTATTTAATGGAGCTTGATCTAGACTATAAATCAATTTGGTAGATTTTAAAAGAACTTTTTTAACTTTTGAATAATTGAAAATCTTCTGAATAAAAAAATATCTTTCTGAGGAAGATTTCAGTAGTGATAAACCAAGAAAATTCTTTATGCTAAGATAGTTAATGAGTTCTTTATTAGGGAGAGAAAATGTAACTAGTGTCTCTTGGAAAGACATTATTAAGTCATTCTGTATAATTTCTTTAATAAATCTACAAGGCTATCCAGCATATTATCTTCCAAGACTTCCAAATGAGAAGTATTAATAACCCTATTAGAGCACAGCACTCGTACTTTTAATCTTAGTGTATTCCTATATCGAACGGGTAGCCCAGACATTAACTCGTTGCGCACTGTGCTTATATCAGCATCATCTCATTGTTGAAGCCTAATGAAGGCCGAAACAGTCGCCTGCACTTGATGTATGTCTTGAGCTGAGGGGATTTGCCAGCATTTTGTTACTGGACTGACACAGTAAAGGCTCCTTCTATTATGACACCAGTTCGCTAAAATGACCCCTGAGTTTGTCACTGTTTTCTTACGTAATGGGGGAGATTTATCTCCTGTCACTAAAATGTTAACATCTAACTTTCAGTGAATTATTGGAGCAATTTATTCAATCCGTCACTTTTTTTACATTTTGCTTTCTAACTCATGTTTGACTATGGATAATTTTTTCGACAACGCAAAGAATTTATTGCCACAATTTCTAATAGAAAAGTCTTCTGTTTCACTTGCCATTTTTTTGCCACTAAGTTCCACACTTGAAATGGAAGTTTTTGCAAAAACCTGCGTTGTTTACAGTGAAGAAAACCATCAGTTTTTAGGTTCCTTTTCGAACTCTTTAGACAGAATCAAAATGAAGAATTCCCAGAACACTTTGATAAATACCTCCAATGGATTGGATGCATTAATAGGTGCTAGAGGTATATCTGGTTTGTGGTAATCATTTCTTCCCCTGACAAATGATTGTGCTGCTCGGTAAACAGAACAGGACCAATATTGAAGTAGCCAAAACATTCCCACATAACACTATCATTTCTCTGGCCGCAGTGCTGGGAAGGGGTTGCAGGACAGGCAGCTCCAAGAGTCCATGGTGCAGTCAGTGATATCGTTATACCATTGGTTTCAGCAGGGCCGGTGCAAAGAATTTTGGGTACATAGGCGAAGATGTATTTTTCCGCCACCCCAAAAACATCTTCACCCATGTGCCTCTTAACCTCCCTTTTGTGTTTCTTATGCCGTCTTTTAAATATCTGACTCCCTTTGGTGTATTTTATCTCCTATTTTTGCCTTTGTGTGTCTCCTATCTCTCCTCTTTGTATGACTCTTACATCCTCCCACATTTTGTGTCTTACTCCTCCCAGCCCCTTTGTGTGACTCCTTTTCTCCCAGCCCCTTTGTGTCTTTTATTCTTCCCAGCTGCTTTGTGTATGTCTCTTTCCTTCTCAAGCCCCGCTGTGTGTTTCTTTCACATCTAGCCCCACTCCCCGTCCCTTAATGGTCCCCTCCCTTCTCTGACCCTTACTGTTCCTCTCCCCTCTCTCCTTCTTTTCCTGTTCCTCAGTGTTCTTTTCCCTTCCCCCTCCTTTCCCTGTCCCTTAGTGTTCCTCTCCCCTCCCCCCTCTGTTCCCTGTCGCTTAGTGTTCCTCTCCCTCCCTCCTTTTCCTGTACCTTAGGGTATCTCTCCCCTCCTCTCCCTGTCCCTTGGTGCGCCACCCACCCCCATAGTGGTCCCCACCCCTTCCTGGTGTGCCTCCTACCTTTCTTGTAGCGTGGCTGAGCGGAGCGAATGCCGGTACAGTGAGCTTTTCCTGTCAGTCCTGCCAGGTACAGGAAACAGAAGTTTCTGTACCACTGTACACTCCGCTTGGCCACGCTACAGTCAGGGGTGTATAAACACTGACAGTCACACACGCTCAATGACAAACACACAGACATCTCTGACAGCCAGACTCACTTATCTGACACACTCATTCATTGACAGACACTCACACGCACACTGACAGACACACAAACACTGACAGACTCATTGACAAACACACACTGACACACACACAAACTCACAGACACTGACAGACACACATACTGACATGCACACACGCACATACTGACAGACACACTCACTCACACACACGCTGACAGACATACATACTCACACACACACACTGACAGACACACTCACTCACACACACACACTGAAAGAACCACACACACACACAAACTCACATACACACACACTGACAGACACACATATTCACATGCACACACACACACAGTAATTAATAATCTAAATTAAATTAAAATTTCCCACCCAGCCTCCCTACCTGGAGAGCTGGCGTGGGTATCTCATTGGTGGTCCAGTGGGGCTGCTGGGAGGCGTGTTGCTGAATTGGATTCCCAGGTGGCGAGGGAGCTCTGATCTCTCTGATCTGCTCCCTCGCAGGCTGTTTACTGATGACATCATATTCCAGCTCCCGCGGCATCAGTAAACAGCCTGCGAGGGAGCAGATCAGAGAGATCAGAGCTCCCTCGCCACCTCGGAATCCAATTCATCCGCACGCCGCGCCGGGGATCCAGGAGGTGACCTGGCAGGAGGGAGCACTTCCCTCCTGCCGGTCACTGGAATTTTGCGCCCCCAGAGCCGGTGCGCCCTAAGGCGGCCGCCTGTGCTGCCTTATGGACGCGCCGGCCCTGGTAATGGTACAGAGTTACAGTCACAAGACAGCTCACTGTTACATTGGGCCAAGAGAAGGGGGCCATTGAGAGCCCAGTTCAGGCATAGGGGATCCTGTAACACTCTAACTGAAGATGTAACTATAGACCAGTGTGTAGGCATCTATGGCTGTGCACCCTCTCGTTCAACCTTCAGTTACTTACTTACACAGAAAACAACAACAAAGGCATGTTTAGATGTTTATTCTTTGTATATTATATACCGTATATATTTTTATTAGAAATTGTATTCATTTTAAAAAAATGTGTTTATTGTCTATTTTCCAATTTTAAATTTCTATACATATTTTTTTAAATGTTTTGCTTTTATTCTCATATTGTTGTAGGTCAGTTTATATTTAAATAGTCATTCGTGTTAACTAATAAAATGTAATCCTTCCGTATACTTGAACATTAATTTTAAAAATGACATACATTGCGTTTGACCTTTAACCCCTTAAAGACACATGACAGAAGTTGGGTCCTTAAGGGGTTAAGTAAGCAACGTTTTGGACTTGGTCACAATAAAGTTAAAACGTGAGATATGAATTTCTGCCCGAGCTAACCAGAGAATTGCAATGTGCGGGGTCTTATCTAATCAGGCCCAATGTGTGTTATATATTATTAGACTGTTCGTAGCTTATACATTGTCAGATTGTTTGTAACATAAAAATATGTAATCAAAGACTTATTAAGATACTACGACACATACAAAGATATTTGCACTTTTTTGTTAATGTGTAAATGAGATTGAGGATTTAAACTACTCTCTCATTCTAATTCTATACAATTATTCTTTATTCAAGATGATATTTATGAAATGTATTTCTTTTTGATAAACGTAGCGAGTAGAGTTTCTGATTAAGAAGCAATTTCTTTGTTTGACTTGGGCAATATATCCTATTCACTGTATTTTATCTTCTATATACAATATAGATTCAAAATGTTCCTTTAAGAAACAACAATTTTATATATTTTTTGTTTTTAGGACAGTTTTTGGAAGCAGTATTGTATAGTTAACCTTCTAATCACAATATGCTTTGATTGTTACGTGGACTTTTGTGTGATTGGTTGCTTATTGAATTCTCCACTTATAAATACCTTTGTATGATGCACTTGATTATGGCTTAAAAAGACACACACACAGTGTCGATATGTTGCCAATTCTTTGATGACTGAATAAACCCACATTTCACCTCTCTTCACTTAGTGCTGGGGTCTTATTATTCTATACACGGATTATTTATACCTTTGGAGCAGGGACTTTGACACATTACTGGGAGTATTATTGCTGTGGAGCTCTGTTATACCCTCAGACACATTACTGGGAGTATTATTGCTGTGGAGCTCTGTTATACACTCAGACACATTACTGGGAGTATTATTGCTGTGGAGCTCTGTTATACACTCAAACACATTACTGGGAGTATTATTGATGTGGAGCTCTGTTATACACTAAGACACATTACTGGGAGTATTATTGCTGTGGAGCTCTGTTATACACTCAGACACATTACTGGGAGTATTATTGCTGTGGAGCTCTGTTATACACTCAGACACATTACTGGGAGTATTATTGCTGTGGAGCTCTGTTATACACTCAGACACATTACTGGGAGTATTATTACTGTGGAGCTCTGTTATATACTCAGACACATCAACAATATGGAACTCCTAGAAAAAAAAGACAGAGGGATTTGGGTCCAAAATAGTGACTGTGAGTGGGAGGTATGGCATTGTATGTGCAGGCTGATGATAAGGATTGTACAGCACTATGGAATTTGCTGGCGATATATAAATAATAAAATTATAATAATAATAAAAATGTAGCGGTGTCAGTGCCGGCTGCTGATGTTCAGAGAGTGGAGGTTGTTTATCGTTTAAGCATTCCATTGCCAGCCCTCCACAAGGGGGATTCAAGTTCTAATTTCAGTTTCATTTTTACATTTTTCATTTAGCAGCTGGAAGGAAGCAGTTTGCACAGAAGGAAGCCACATTGAGGTTAGTGCGAGCGAAATACTGGGGGGAATTGGGGGCTGACGAGTGATGGAGGCAGATATTCAAACTACCTGTAATATTTTATGCAGAAGAGGGTTTGGGGTGAACAATGTGAGAGGATTTGGGGGGCAGAGATACTGTCCCACTATACAGCATCTCTGCGCTCAGTCTGTTAAAATTAACCCATATTGTAACATATTCCTCTTATAGGGAACAAAGCCCAAAATAGAGAAAACATAGTGGATTTATTTTACCCTGTGTATGCCGCGTGTGACCAAGCTTGACACGGGCCGGGTGTAAATGGGGATCATTATTACTCGTACAGCAAAGAGTAACTTGCAAACTTTCACCACCTGTTCACTTTCTACATTTTGCTTTTTGTTTTAGTCGCGTGAAACAAAATGGGTGTAACCTGCAAGAGTCCGTTGACAGAGTAATTATTATTAAAGGATATGTCAGAGTTAATTATTAGGCTTGGAGATCCATTGCAGACCAAACTGCATTTTGACCAAATTTCTAAACGTTAAACCGAATTTCTGATTTCTGAGCCAAAATATATCCGAATTATGAACTAACTGAACCATGCCATATTAATCATGCTCGGGAAGGGTGTTTTCTAAATTCCACCCGTGGTGGCAAAAAACAAACCAAAAGGATGATAGCTGGGGAAAAAAGGCAGAAGTCAGTCACTAAATATTCACTAAGTGACCAATAGAGGTGAGGAGTAGTAACATGGAAATCTATATTTCTGTATTCGTAAACATAGCTGTTATTAAAGGCTTACTCCAATTCAATCCTAATAAATAATTTTTTTTATTAAAAAACGAAAATAAACTTGTGTGCAGGTCCCTGCATTTCACATGACATCCTGTTAAATGTAGAGATGGCTAACTGATTTTTAAAGAAACACTCCATGCACCATAACTACTACAACGTGGTATAGGGTGCCACAAAGTCACACTACTCCAAGCTTGCTTGTGACTTAGTTCTAGTAGTGAAAAGGTTACAATTCACACTTTGTTTGCACTAGATTGGAAATAATGATAAAAAAACAACATATCAAAAAACACACTTAACTATAATGTTAACGCTGCCACTACCAAGACAATTTTTAAATGGGGTGCCATTGTCCCCCAAACAAATTCAATCAAAACTTTAATGCGGTGGCGACTCAGCTCTATTATCGGGATCTGAGTGTTATTTGGAGAACTTGGGCGCTCAGATCCGAGCTATCCGGAGATATAAGATTTATGGGGGTTCTTAGTAATATTATGTATGTTTTGGGCTGTTTGAAGTTTTATTCATTGTACCTCTAATGCCTGGGAGATAATTAGTTTAAGCAAAGCAAACTCACTTATCCCCAGACACAGAGAGGTCTGGGCCTCAGTTAGTTTACATTAAAACTAGTAACATTTCACACCTGGCAGAGAAACTCTGGTTAAAGTTACAGCTTCAAAAGAAAAAATTAATGTTTTAAACCTTCTGACATCTATCACATTCCTACACAATCAACCATACCACCTCTACCAGGTAGCCAATTCATGTAGGCACTACACACATCACATTTAAGGAATTATATGCCCTGGGCATGACATAGAGGTTATGGTGTCAGGAGTTCCATAACATGGGAACCATTGGATATTTAAATACATAGAATAGCTTAGAATACTCATTTAACCTTTTTTGCTATGTTTTTCCAGAATCTATTATCTGAAAAACGAAAAAATGTCTGCTCAAAATAAAGTAATTGGAATATTCTCAAAGGAAAGTGAAGAATGCTATAAATGGTTAATTTCCTACCTTGCATCACTCCATGGAGTGAAAGATGTCCGTCCTGTTTACATCCCAGTTAACGACTCCCGAGTTGTCTCCAGAGAGGTCTCTAAGTGCTCGTTTGCTATTCTGTATCATACAAAGAACCGAGGGAGAATAAACATCACCGATGTGACCGACTCTCTCTATGACAGAGAATTGGAGACTTTATCTGCTCGTCTCGGTAAGAGTGATATGTGGACTTCTGTATGTCATAATTATGGAATGATGGGGAAATATACTTAGACGTCCTCATATTTGTGAGGGATCTCTATTTATTTATTATTCATTGTTCCATGGTTAAATAGAGACCAAATTGACATAACAAATCCTTACAGTGAATCTGCCATGGCAAGTTTATCTTAAAAGATATCTAAAGCAACAAACGTATAACTTATCGTATCAGATAAATTGTATAAGTAACTGTTTTGGGAACTGTTACGGTCTTACTTACCTCCTCTCCAGCATGACACTAACCCTCGGGTCTTGTTGGGTTTCTCCATACGGCCATGCAACACAAGTGAAAAGGAGCACTGGGGAGATTCTGCTGTTTCTTTACCCACATTATTTATCTTGCCTTGTTCCTCAGAAACCCACCGCACAGGGCATGTACAGTCACTAAAACCAATTGTAATAATGGGGAGATTTGGTAAAGCGCGTCCTACAACATTCCAGAGTTATTTGGTGACATTGGAGTGAATAATGAACAGGCTGGATGGTTTGTTTGTCATTACAGGAAAGAATAATGTGATTGTCGTGATTGATGATCTGGATGATGTTAGTGAAACGCGTAAGATTAAGATCATACAGAACCAACCGAAAATTGCCAACCTGGCTAGGGAGCTGTTCCTCTTTAACGATGACAAATCCAACAATCTGGAGAAGATTAAGAATATAATACAAGGTAATGGCTAAAATAACCTGGTTCACAACAATTTAGTAACTATGTATAATGTATAATTAGCTATTTTTTGCAAATAAGCAGAGGCCTACCCAGGTGTTAAACATTCCTAGTGGGCAGTGATTTTAGGAGTTATATAAGGCCTGGTTCCATTAGCTTGTCTAATATAGCTTGGTGCTACTTCTTTTTTTTTTTTTTAATTCTTTATTTTTGCTCAATAGACGTATCAAGTTATTAACGACTTTGGGCTTATGCAAAAGCCAGTGTAATAATAACATTATAATAACATTATACAAAATACAGCTTAACAATGGCAGTATAAGCCCATTCATATTTGAGCTATAGGCACTTGCCGTCTACTGAGGATTTTTTGTTTTATATAACTATAAACAATATATTCACACAACAAAAAGATAAGTCTTTTTCAATCCCTATCGAGGCTAATATAAAAGTCAATTAAAGTATATTTCTTTTGGTCACATTGAATAAGCTCCAGCCTTGCCACACTGTTGACATCTGTCGGTAACGTGGGCATCATGTGATCTATGAGCTCCTTATCCATCCTAGGCATGAGATCCCAGCTGGACTTGAGTACTAGCTAAATAATTGTCCTACCAGATAGGGATAATCGCATACCATTCCGCTCTATTAATGCCAACCCTATTCTTATATTACGGTAGGCGTTTGCCTACTCTGGAGAGGATATGTGCGGATCATAATATGAGTAGATAGCAACGACAGCAATCATTCAGATGTATTAATCAGTATCGTGTCGTTGTTTCATTTTCCTCCCATCGTATGACCGTGCCTGGAAAAATTAGAAACGAAAGCAAGAAAAATGAAATATAAAAGGAGAAAATAGAAGATAGATAGGAACGAGGATGTAGAAGATTAGAGGAAGGTTTAGAAGAGGGAAAAGGGGAAAGGAAGGAGGGGGGGGGGGACCAACGAGAGAAGGGTCAAAAAAAACAGCAGCCCCGCCGGCACAGAAGACCCTGCTAGCGTTAATGAATTCCGGTACGATTCGTACTTGTGCCAGGGAAGGCACTCACTCCCCTCTTGAGCCAACTGCACTATTGTCCCAAGGTTCCCAAATTTTATAAAACGTTGATACATTACCTCTCACCCTTGCCGTTAAGTCGTCCATCACTCTACTTTCTTTAATTCTAGATATAACCCCTGCGAAATCCGGGCCCTCTAATGTAAGCCATGCCGATGCTATAGCTCTGCGCGCACACAGTGTGATTTTGTGTACTAACTTCTGCTCCCTTCTGGTCCATCCATCAATTGATCTATTTAATAAATAAATCCACGGGTCCATTTTCAGGGGTCTATCGAAAGTCTGTTTCAATAGGTCTTCAATAGACTTCCAAAAGCCTAGTAGCCTCGGACACCCCCACCACATATGAATATAAGTCCCTCGTGCTCCACACCCACGCCAACAATCATCTGTCTCCCGTTTATGCATTCTATGAAGTTTGACTGGGGTAGTATACCATCTGAACAGAGTTTTCCAAGCCTGCTCTTGAAGGGTGACACAAATGGAGACCTTGGCGCTGGCTTCCCATATCTCTTGCCACTCGACCCCTTCCAAAGTCTCCCCGAGATCATTCTCCCATTGATCAATGTAAGTTAACCTTCCCCATTCTTTATTTTCTCCGCAGAGGTGTGCGTATATGAGAGTAATCAACCCCTGGGGGGTTGCCCCCTCCGAGCAAATCCTCTCATAAAAAGTGGGCCTCCCGGAAGCAGCCGACTTGATATGTGGCTTCTTGGCGAAGTCCCGTATTTGGACATACCTAAAGAAATCTGCAGGGGTTAGGTGGTTTCCTGCTTGAAGATCTGCAAACTGTATTACCTCTCCCTCATGATATAATTGGTGAATCCGTTGTAGCCCAGTCCTTTCTATGTTCCTGAAGTCTCTGGGGGCCATACCAGGCGGTAATTCCCTGTTTCTCAGAAAGGGGGTCAGTGGAGAAGGGGATGAGGCCAGACCGTATTTTAGTCTACAATTATCCCATATTCGGATCGAGTTGAGGATTGCCGGGCATGTTTTTCGTATCTCCGGTCTATGTTCTGGCGAGACCCATATCGTGAATTGGGGTACGTCAACACCTACCATCATAGCCTCTATCTCTACCCACCTTCTCTCATCCATCGTGGAATGCCACATGGCTATCTGCGCCAGCTGAGCCGCCAAATAGTAAAAATAGAGGTTCGGTAGGCCCAATCCCCCTCTGTCTTTGCGACGGTATAACACTTGTTTAGCAATTCGATGTCTCTTGTTCTGCCAAATAAAATCTCCAATCGATCTTTGCAGCGGTAGTAATTGCGTCTTCGTTACTCTTATGGGTAGCGCCTGGAAGAGGAATAATATACGTGGAAGTATATTCATCTTCACTGAGTGTATTCTGCCGATCCAAGATATGGGTTTGTCCGTCCATTTGTCTAAGTCCCTCATCAGGTCTCTAAACATAGGGGTATAGTTAGCTAAGTATAGGCGTTCGGGATCAGCTGTCATATTAATTCCCAAATACTTCAACGAGTCCGTTTCCATGCGGATCTGGTAAATCTCCTGTAACCGAACCGTATCAGCTTGCGACAAGCACAGTGGTAGTGCACTAGATTTCTGAATGTTTGCCTTATAACCTGATAGCGTACCGTACTCTGCTATGACTTCTTGTATTGCTTCCATTGATTCCATAGGGTTCGTGATGGTCAGGAGGACATCGTCCGCATAAGCTGAAACCTTAAATTCCTTGTCTCCTACCTGTACACCAGCGATGTTCGGGTGTCTTCGGACAGCCTGTAGTAAGGGTTCCAGGGCCAAAACGAAAAGAAGGGGAGAGAGTGGGCATCCCTGTCTTGTTCCATTATGCAATCTGAAGGGGCGTAGTGGGGCCCCCGATATCTGCACTTGTGCCCGAACATTATGATACATTGCTCCCATCATCGTTAGAAATTCTTCCGGGAATCCCATGTTCTTTAAAACTGGGAACAAAAATTGCCACCGTACTCTGTCGAAGGCTTTCTCTGCATCAATGGAGACTACCAATGTAGGGGTCTCCAATGCCACCTGCCTCCAAATCAAATCAATATTCCGTCTAGTGTTTTCGAATAATTGTCTATTCCTGATGAATCCGACTTGGTCTGCATGGATAAGAGAATTTAGTAAAGGGTTCAGCCTATCAGCCAGGATTTTCGCCAATATTTTCAAATCATGGTTGATTAGCGAAATAGGTCTATAGTTTTCAGGATACAATGGATCCTTCCCGGGTTTGGGCAAAAGCACTATGGTCGCCAATGACATGTCTGGGTCCAAATGCCTACCTTGTCGTAGGTTATCAAAAAGTTGGACTAGATGTGGCGTTAGCTCTTTCCTAAAGGTTTTGTAATATGAACCATCGAAGCCGTCTGGCCCTGGTGCTTTATTGCCTTTCAAGCTCGAGATAGCTTTGTCCACTTCCTCTTCCGAAATGTCCGCCGCCAGCGTGTGTGTTGCCTCCCCAGTCAATCTAGACATTCCCTGTTTGTCTAGATATTGCATAATATATTCTTCTTCACGGGCACCGTAGGGGCTTCCGTCCGGGGTGTGGTTGTATAATCTTTTGTAGAAATCCTCGAAAATCTCAGCTATCTCAGCTGGTCTTGTTCTCACCGTACCATCCGAGTGTTTAAGCACCGTTATATGGGATCTCTCTTGCCTCGGCCTAAGCGTTCTAGCTAATAAGGTGTCCATTTTGTTTGCCTTCTCGAAAAATGTCCGTTTTGACCAGGTCATAGAACGAGCCGCATCGTCCAACAACAAAGTGTGAATGTCCCGTCTCGTCGCTCCCAATTGCCTGAGGGTGACCTCCGTCGGCGCCGCTTGATGTCTTTGTTCTAAGGATCTCAGGTTCCCTAGTAACTTCTCCAGCTGTAGATATTTCAATTTCTTCTTTCTGGTGGCCAGTTTAATCAAGGTCCCTCTAATAACTACCTTGTGGGCCGCCCAAATCGTACACGCGTTCACCTCAGGGGTGGTGTTTAATTCAAAATATTCCGTGATTCCTTTCCTGGTTTGCTCCAGTATCTCTGGGTCTTGAAGTAGGGACGTGTTCAATTTCCACGTCCATGGCGAGGCGACGCATAAATTACCCAGCGTAATGGAGACATCAGCATGATCCGACCATGAGATATTGCCCACCCGGGATCCTACGGTTCGGGACATGCCCGTTGCGTTAGTCAAAAAGAGATCTATCCTTGAGTATGTTCCGTGTGGAGCAGAGTAAAAAGAGTAATCCTTATCGCCCGGATGGTGAGCTCTCCAGACATCTATAAGTCCTGTGGCAGCTATAAAATCTTTAAGCAGACGATCCTGTCCCCCCCTACCCTGTGACCTAGGGGCACCCGTCCGCGAGCTCCTGTCCACCGCCGTGCACGGGGCCGCATTGAAATCGCCTCCTAAAAATATCATTCCATGGGGCAGACCCCTAATTTTCTCCCGAAGCACTTCCCAGAACAATGGGTCTGGCTGATTTGGCGCGTAGATGTTGATCAAATGGACCGTATGTGAATGTAGAACGCCTGAGACGATAGCCATTCGACCTTCTGGGTCAGCTTCAAAATGAGTTTTACGAAAGGGACAGCTACTTCTGACAAGGATCGCTACACCGTTTCGTTTGCAGTGGGACCTGGCTTCAAAAGAGCCTGCATACGTGTTATCTTTCAACCTAAACTTGGCCTGTGCTGGCAAATGGGTCTCCTGGATAAAAGCGATGTCCGAGTTCATTCTTTTTAGCTCCCGTAATAGGAGTCTACGCTTCTTAGGAGCGTTTAATCCCTTAACATTCAAGGAAATGATTTTAATCTCCATCAAGTAAGTCGGGTAAGGCTCTGTATAATGATTTCACGTTCTTTGTCCTATCAGACTCTTTTTCGGGTCTCTGTAGCAAGCCCATTGCCAACCCCCCAACCCCGCGGCCCCCCCTAAGAAGAGAAAAAGAGGGAAGAGGAAAGAGAGAGAAGGTAGAGAATAAGGAGTAGAGAGAAAAACTGCACCCGGACACAGTCCGATGCACTGACATCCTGGTCTTACTGTCCGCCAGGAAATTTGTGGGGACGTCGTCCCGTTTCCTTGCCACGATCAACGTTGGGAGGAACATCGGGATACGGAGCTCCCACCGTTCAGGCGCCAATTGTAAGAAATTTAGACCTTTGCAATAGAAAAACCTTTTTCACTTGTCACTCAAAACCGTTGTCTTTCGATGTCCCCCCCGCCCCCGGGCCAGCCCCACTCGGGGAGCTCTATGTCGGTCCCTGTCCCCCATTGATCCCTTTAACACGGTGATTATTCTGCCTCCCCCCCAAAGTTATTGGCCTCATGGACTTAGCGTTCTCCCTATGATTAGCACGAGGAACCAGGATGGAGAGCGTGAGCTCGGCATTTCCACGGCCCTCTATCAGTAAACATACCATGGGAGACCTCACGGTGAGTGTGTGTGCAAATAAGTTTGGGGCCCCCGTGATCTAACCTGCCTATCTATTAGTATTACGGCAAAAACTGAGGACTTAGATAGGGAACTAACAAAAGGGAGAAACGTGCATTTACCTCCATGGCACCCTCCCTCCACCCTCCACCCGCTGCAGCTGATGATCCCTTCCCCCCTCACCCCGCAAGCCGCCGCCCGCCCGACCGGGTGGTCGCCCCCCCCGGCCGACCCCTCGAATCCAGCACAGGACCAGCCGGAGGGGACAAGCAGCCGCACAGGAGGCAGCGGCCCCCATATTATCCAAGTCATGGTAGCCCCCCCAGGGCGAACGCGGCCCACCCCACCCTCCCAAGGAGAGCAGAGCGGGTCCGCGGGCGCCCGGGGCAAGGCCCACCGTCGGAAGTCATAAACTGAGGCCCGCAATCCCAGAGGGGAGAGAATATTTACACATGCTGGACCGCCGGTTAGGTGCACCGTTACGTGCATAAGCATACCAGTCCCTTGTCAGTGGGGAAACTAAGTGAGGCTTCGCCAAGTTTAAAACACTGCCCCTTGTTGTTTCCTAACTCCATTGGTCGACTCTCATCATGCCCTACCCTCCATTTTCCGTATCACCCTCTGAAGCCGCGGGGGGGGGGAATTCCAGTCCCTGCCCAACTCCACTCTCAATGCATAACGTTTGGCTCCCCTCTTTCATATGAAAGACCTCTAAAATAATGAAAAACGCCATTAAAGCTTACGGCCCTATAATTCCACCCCAAGCACTTACGGTTACCCCTACCATAAAGTGAGCCTAAACCATGTATTACCAAAGGTCCGCCCCCTCACCCCATTATTACCAAACCCCTACGAGTAACACATTCTATGCCCGTCAACCCCGCCCCTCCCTATACGCAACTTATTATTTATTTATTTTTTTTCCTTTTTTTAATTTTTTTTTATATATATGATTTTTATATTTTGTGTTTTGTCGTAAGTTAAAATTTCGACTCCCTGTTTAGGGGAAAGGTTTCGGGGCCCTGAGTAAGGAGCAACCAGAAAAAACACGGGGCTAAAAAAAAAAAAAATAACCAATAGGGGAGGTACCGCCCAGGGTGAGGATATGCGGGCCGCCTACTCTACAGACCCCGAGCTGCATAACGAACCCTAATAATGCCATTAGTACAAGCACACACAATCTACATTATACAGTCCAAATTTTCAGAGTCCCATGTATAATATTCTTTCCCCGCACCGGTCCAGAGTGGAAAAACCAAAGATAAAATAAAACACATGTGGTGCGGTGTTCCATCCCCAGGGGGGGTAGCGTGAGCCTCTATACCCCATCGTCGCTGCCCCAATTGTCTCAGGTCAATAAACTCGCAGGATAAGTAAGGGTTAACCGGGGGACAAAAAACAAGCAGCCCCGATCTCCCCGGCAAAAAAAAACAGTCACAATCAGCCGACTTAGAGGGAAGGCCCAAGCGCAGCAAGTGCTTCTAAGTTCCCAGTCCCTTCCCCCGCCCAACAAAAAGGAGAAAGTCTCGGCCGCCCACAATAAGGGAGAAAAAAAGGGAAAAAAAAACAATAATACCCCTTGCAGGTATAGGAGGATAATACGATACCGCTATATTCAACGTTGGCTTCTCGGTCCCACTCCGTGCCACTCCGCGCCACTCCGCTTGCATCTGCGGCAGTTCTTCCGGTCCCATCGCCAAGTTGGGCAGATCCGGGGGAGGCTGTAGTCCCAGGCCCTGGAACAGGCGCTTCGGGTCTCCCCCCGGTGACAGGATGTGCGCACGGCCATCTCGGAAAACCATCAACTTAAAGGGGAAACCCCATGCGTATTTCAGGCCTGCCCCTCTCAGAGCCCCAGTAATGGGCCGCCAATCCCTTCTCCTCTGTAGTGTCGAAGGGGCCAGATCTTGGTAGAATGAGATAAGGGCTCCTTCATGTCGGATAGGACCCTCTCTACTCTTTTTCATCAAAGCCTCTTTGGTTTTATAGTATAGAAAGTTTATAATGACGTCCCTCGGGGTATTGGTCTCCGCTCTTTGTACCTTCAGCGCCCTGTGGGCTCTCTCCATATGCCAGTGTTCGTCCGAAATGTGTGGAAGGAGGGGCTGGAAGATCGACATTAGCAGCCCTTGTAAGTCTTCCTCTGGCCTTTCTGGTAAGCCTCTCAGGCGGATGTTATTCCTCCTAGAGCGATTGGCCATATCTTCCAGGGCCAGGTCCATATCAATAACATGAGCCGTCATGCGGTTCACTCTGTCGACGGCGGTGTTGTGGGCCTGTGTAGTCGCCTCCACACGTTCCTCCAATTTAGCAGTACGCTCTCCCAGGGCGCATATATCTGCCTGTAGTACCGCCGTCGATTTGGCGATCTCCCCAGCAAGGAAAGATCTAACTTCTGCCAGTTTTGTTAGAACAGTATTCTGTTCCGCAGAGAGGGCCTCTCTATCCGCGCCAGGCGATGCGTGTGGGGAACTCCCGTCGCCATCTTGGCTGTCAGCGCGGCTATGCCGAGAAGCTGTGAGAAGGTCTAAAACGGAGCCCCCGGACTCCGTGGTCCTCTTGGGCTGTTTCTTGGGAGGTCTTCTATCCATGATAGGTTATGTGAGGGGGAAAATTTCGCAATTTTAGGTCGCTTTTTGTAGCTGTAGGCGCCGGTGGAACGGAGCTCTAGTAGAACACGTCTGGTCTCATCGACAGTCAGACCACGCCCCTCTTGGTGCTACTTCTAAGTGCTGTTTCTAAGTGTGTAGTTGGAGATATTCTGGAGAGTTTTACAGAAGCTTCAACTGTCTAAGAGTTGTGCTAAGAGCTTTCTTTTCTACTGTTACAGGTAAGATTCATCTGTAGGAAAAGGTTACTGATTGCACAAGGTTTGAATTCCTGTTGGTAATTATAAGGCATTTGATTTGATTAAGCTAGTTACTTGCTATTGATTGCTGGTTAATTAGCTATTGTTTGCAAATAAGCAGAGGCCTACCCAGGTGTTAAACATTCCTAGTGGGCGGTGATTTTAGGAGTTATATAAGGCTTGTTGTCATTAGCTTGTCTAATATAGCTTGGTGCTACGTCTAAGGGCTGTTTCTAAGTGTGTAGTTGGAGATATTCTGGAGATAACCTGGAGGTAATCTGAGGTATTCAGGAGGATAAATACAAAGTTAAGATTTGTTAGATTTAAATTATTCTTATAATTGGAATGGCAGACTTAGTTCAGTGTAACAATTGCTATGCATTTGTTTCACGTTCCACTTTTTGGAGGTTTGGTTGTTGTCTAATCTGTAGACAGTTCTCTATCTTGCGGCAGGAGATTGTATTTTTGAAGTCTGAGATTTGTAAATTATCTGGTGAAGAAACTCAGACTGGAACTGCTGCAAAGCCACTGCCGCAGAGACATGCTAGGAAAGGCAGATGGATTACTGTAGGATCTGGTAGACTTAGAGTTGTGGATAAAAGGCATTTTGCACAGTCTTTTGCTCTTCATAATTCATTTTCTGCACTTTCAGAGTGTAATGGTGTTGTGGAGAGAGGCACTGAGGCTAGTGGTGTTGTGGAGAGAGGCACTAAGACTAGTGGTGTTGTAGAGAGAGGCACTGAGGCTAGTGGTGTTGTGGAGAGAGGCACCGAGGCTAGTGGTGTTGTGGAGAGAGGCACTGAGACTAGTGGTGTTGTGGAGACCGGCTTGGAGACTATGGTGAGGCCTAATAGAAAGCAGTTGTTGTTGGGTGATTCCATTATAAGAGGTGTGGAGATGGACAATGGTGGTCTTGTGAGGTGTCTTCCCGGAGCTACTGCTCACAGAGACAGGAGACGTATCTGTAATATTGTTAAGCAAGCAAAGCAGGAAGGGGAATTGGATGTACTTGTCCATCTAGGGACAAATGACTTGGCTTGCAATGAGGTTTCAGAGGTTAAGGAAGTTTTTAGTGTTTTTGCCAATGATATACGGCAGGTTGCTTCCACACTGTCATTCTCTGAAGTTCTGCCTGTGCATAACACTCAGAACGACAGGCGGATGCGTATTAGGGACTTTAATTTGTGGCTTGGTGAATGGTGTCGGGAGCAAGGATTTGGCTTTATTTCTCATGGTAGCTCTGTTTGGAATGGAGATAAGCTGTACAAAAAAGATGGTTTGCATCTTTCTCAAAAGGGAACAAATGTTCTCAGTGAGCAGTTCAGAGGTTTTGCTAGGATGTATTTAAACTAGGAGGGGGGGGGCAAAAGGGTGATAAAACATCAATCCAATTGTCCCCCAAAACAAGGACAGAAGGTGCCTGTAGCAAGTGTGTTAAAAAATGATAAGCTTAGAGTCATGTCTACAAATGCTTGCAGTTTAGGGAATAAGATCCATGAACTTGTGGCAATAATGGCAACTGATAGTGTAGATTTAGTCGCTGTTACTGAGACATGGTACAATGAGAAAAATGACTGGGACATAGCAATACCAGGGTACTCTTTATATAGGAAAGATAGGGAAGGCAAGAAAGGGGGAGGGGTGGCCTTGTATGTGAAGGATAGCATAAAATCTAGCCTAATAAAAGTTAGTGAGGCAAACATAGAGTCCGTTTGGGCTACGTTAGAATTTGGTAATCACACAGTAACTCGTGTAGGTGTGATTTATAGGCCCCCAGGACAAATTGAAGAGTTAGATAATCTACTAGTTGAGGAAATAGCTAAAATGACAATGAAGGGGGAAGTTATCATCATGGGTGACTTTAATCTTCCTGATGTAAATTGGAAAACAAAATTAGCTACTTGTGCCAGGAGCACACATATTCTAAACTCCTACTGGGATTGTCTCTAAAACAAGTTGTTGAGGAGCCAACTCGTAAAGAGGCCATACTAGATTTAGTGTTAACAAATGGAGATTTGGTATCAGATATTACTGTAGGTGAAAGTTTAGGATCCAGTGATCATCAGTCAGTGTGGTTTTAATATAAGAACAGTGACTGAGTCACAGCACACAAAAACAAAAGTTTTAGACTTTAGAAAAACAGACTTTTCTAAAATTAGAATATGTGCAGAGTCATTATCAGACTGGAGCAATTTACATGGAGTCCAAGAGAAATGGGATTATTTAAAAGTTGCACTATTGAAGGCAACAGAAAATTGCATTAGGCTTGTCAGTAAAAGCAAAAAATTCAAGAAACCACTGTGGTACTCCGCAGATGTGGCCAAAATAGTTAAAAACAAAAAGTTAGCATTTAGGAATTATAAAAAAACCAGAGTGAGGAAGACAAAATGATCTATAAGATTAGGCAGAAAGAGGCTAAGCAAGTTATAAGAGCTTCCAAATCACACACAGAAGAGAAAATAGCACAGTCAGTAAAAAAGGGGGATAAAACATTTTTTAGATACATAAATGAGAAAAGAAAAGTAAAACAAGGATTAGTTAGATTAAAAACAAAAGAAGGAAGGTATGTAGAAGAGGATAAAGGTCTAGCTGACTGCCTCAATGAATATTTTTGTTCTGTATTTACAGATGAAAATGAAGGAAAGGGACCTCAGTTGAGAAAAAGGATAAATGAGTCATTTATTACACGTGAGTTTACAGAGGAAGAGGTTCTATTTCAACTGTCAAAAGTAAAGACAAATAAGTCAATGGGACCTGATGGAATACACCAAAGCTATTAAAAGAGCTTAGTGGTGTACTAGCAAAACCATTAACAGATTTATTTAACCAATCATTGTTAACAGGAGTAGTCCCAGAAGATTGGAAGTTAGCGAATGTTGTGCCCATTTACAAGAAAGGTAATAGGGAGGAGTCGGGCAACTATAGGCCAGTAAGCCTTACTTCAGTAGTGGGGAAAGTGATGGAAACCATGTTAAAGGATAGGATTGATAAACATCTAAAAACACATGGATTTCAAGATCAGAGACAACATGGGTTTACTTCAGGGAGATCATGCCAAACTAATCTTATTGATTTTTTTGATTGGGTAACTAAAATTATAGATCAGGGTGGTGCAGTAGACATTGCTTACCTAGATTTCAGTAAGGCTTTTGACACTGTTGCACATAGAAGGCTTATCAATAAACTGCAATCTTTAAGTTTGGATTCCAATATTGTTGAATGGGTAAGGCAGTGGCTGAGTGACAGGCAACAGAGGGTTGTAGTCAGTGGAATATATTCGAAGCTTGGACTTGTCACCAGTGGGGTACCTCAGGGATCTGTACTTGGACCCATTCTCTTTAATATTTTTATTAGTGATATTGCAGAAGGTCTTGATGGTAAGGTATGTCTTTTGCTGATGATACTAAGATATGTAACAGGGTTGATGTTCCAGGAGGGATAAGCCAAATGACAAATGATTTAGGTAAACTAGAAAAATGGTCAGAATTGTGGCAACTGACATTTAATGTGGATAAGTGCAAGATAATGCATCTTGGACGTAAAAACCCAAGGGCAGAGTACAGAATATTTGATAGAGTCCTAACCTCAACATATGAGGAAAGGGATTTAGGGGTGATTATTTCTGATGACTTAAAGGTAGACAGACAATGTAATAGAGCAGCAGGAAATGCTAGCAGAATGCTTGGTTGTATAGGGAGAGGTATTTGCAGTAGAAAGAGGGAAGTGCTCATGCCATTGTACAGAACACTGGTGAGACCTCACTTGGAGTATTGTACACAGTACTGGAGACCGTATCTTCAGAATGATATTGATACCTTAGAGAGGGTTCAGAGAAGGGCTACTAAACTGGTTCATGGATTGCGGGATAAAACTTACCAGGAAAGGTTAAAGGATCTTAACATGTATAGCTTGGAGGAAAGACGAGACAGGGGGGATATGATAGAAACATTTAAATATATAAAGGGAATCAACACAGTAAAGGAGGAGACTATATTTAAAAGAAGAAAAACTACCACAACAAGAGGACATAGTCTTAAATTAGAGGGACACATAGGTTTAAAAATAATATCAGGAAGTATTACTTTACTGAGAGGGTAGTGGATGCATGGAATAGCATTCCAGCTGAAGTGGTAGAGGTTAACACAGTAAAGGAGTTTAAGCATGCGTGTGATAGGCATAAGGCTATCCTAACTATAAGATAAGACTAGGGACTAATGAAAGTATTTAGAAAATTGGGCAGACTAGTAATGGTCCTTATCTGCCGTTACATTCTATGTTTCTATGTCCCCTTCAGTTAGATTTTTTAGTGGTTTATTCTATATGTAATAGTGTGGGTGGGGGTCCTTTAAAACCAAGATCATGTGTTAGAGTAACCCACAGGAATAAATCTCATACTTACATTGCTTTGATTGAAATTTAAACCATTAACTAGGAGTCCACTAACAAAAACAGTTCCAACACAGACAAGGAAAGAATAATGAGAGGTTCGTAGAATTCAGGAAGTAACGCAATGGTACCACGGAACATCTGCCTTGCAGGACACATTAGATAAGACCACATACAGTCCCGCGGAGACCTGTAATAGTTCAGGAAGTAACGCAATTGTACCACGGAACATCTGCCTTGCAGGTCACATTAGATAAGACCACATACAGTCCCACGGAGACCTGTAATAGTTTCCGGAAGTAACGCAATTGTACCACGGAACATCTGCCTTGCAGGACACATTAGATAAGACCACATACAGTCCCGCGGAGACCTGTAATAGTTCCGGTTTGTTATGCGTGTAATCACTAGCAGAATATAAGGAAAGGATTAGCCCAGAGGGAACGATCCGTACCCATTGTTTTTAAAAATTAGTTTCTCTAGAGGGCGGAGTCTAGCTTCCAGGCTGAGCAGACGTGCAGCAACCAAGCTCCTAACTAAAATTACTATTTTGGGGGGGGGGCGGGGTGAGAACAGAAATATAGTCATGTAATACATATATAGTCATGTAAGGCACTACATAGGGGGTCCCTGTCATTAGCAAGCTACTGCCTAGCAGATGCAGCCTACTGCTGCAAAATGCATGCCCGCCTCTCTTATTGTCCTGTGCACAACAGATTAGACTAGCCTGGTACCCGTTGCATACAACACCCAAACACATACCTAGTCTAGTGTTACCTTTAAGTTAGACCATCCTGCTGGCACCTCAAATTTAGACATGTCAGCCTGATTCTCTTCTGTTAAGCATGTTCCTATATTAACTAATTTATATCTCTCTATACTAAAAAGTGCAGTGTTCTTCAATGTCAAGTAACAATACTCCTATGTGTATTAATCTTACATATATTCATGACACAATGTCATTCTCTTATTGTATGAATCACAATGAACACAAAAATAAAGAATTTTAAAAAATAGTTTCTCTAGCGGATACTGTAATATATTTATTGCATAAACAGTATGAAACCCCACATGTTGACTTTTTTTTTAATTATATTTTATTTTAATGTTGTCAAAATAACCGCAGTAATGCAGTATGCATTTCATTTAAATATACATTTTAATCCAATTTCAAAAAGTAATAATTCACATTGCAACAATCTGGTTATTTTGTCATCTTGTCTACTGGATTAATACGGCTAATCCAGTCTACATTTGTAATGTCAAGATATATTCGCTATTAATTGTGATTACTCTTTCTTTTACAGAATATGCTTTACCGGTGAGTAATTTCAAATTCCTCTCACTTCTAATCTGACCATCATCCTACCCCCTCCTCACCCTGCATACTGTGCCAACATTCTACCCCCTCCTCACCCTGCATACTGTGCCAACATTCTACCCCCTCCTCACCCTGCATACTGTGCCGACATTCTACCCCCTCCTCACCCTGCATACTGTGCCACCATCCTACCCCCTCTTCACCCTGCATACTGTGCCAACATTCTACCCCCTCCTCATCCTGCATACTGTGCCATCATCCTACCCCCTCCTCATCCTGCATACTTGCCATAATCCTACCCCCTCCTCACTCTGCATACTGTGCCACCATCCTACCCCCTTCCTCACCCTGCATACTGTGCCACCATCCTACCCCCTCTTCACCCTGCATACTGTGCCACCATCCTACCTCCTCTTCACCCTGCATACTGTGCCACCATCCTACCTCCTCTTCACCCTGCATACTGTGCCACCATCCTACCCCTTCCTCACCCTGCATACTGTGCCACCATCCTACCCCCTCTTCACCCTGCATACTGAGCCACCATCCTACCCTTTACTCACCCTGCATACTGTGCCACTAATCCTACCCCCTCTTCTCCTGCATACTGACCACCATCCTACCCCCTCTTCACCCTGCATACTGTGCCACCATCCTACCCCCTCTTCACCCTGCATACTGTGTCACCATCCTACCCCCTCTTCACCCTGCATACTGTGCCACCATCCTACCTCCTCTTCACCCTGCATACTGTGCCACCATCCTACCTCCTCTTCACCCTGCATACTGTGCCACCATCCTACCTCCTCTTCACCCTGCATACTGTGCCACCATCCTATCACCCTGCATACTGTGCCACCATCCTACCCCCTCTTCACCCTGCATACTGTGCCACCATCCTACCTCCTCTTCACCCTGCATACTGTGCCACCATCCTACCTCCTCTTCACCCTGCATACTGTGCCACCATCCTACCTCCTCTTCACCCTGCATACTGTGCCACCATCCTACCCCCTCTTCACCCTGCATACTGTGCCACCATCCTACCCCCTCTTCACCCTGCATACTGTGTCACCATCCTACCCCCTCTTCACCCTGCATACTGTGCCACCATCCTACCTCCTCTTCACCCTGCATACTGTGCCACCATCCTACCTCCTCTTCACCCTGCATACTGTGCCAACATTCTACCCCCTCCTCACCCTGCATACTGTGCCAACATTCTACCCCCTCCTCACCCTGCATACTGTGCTATCATCCTAATCCCCTCCTACCCCCCATCCTACTCCCCTCCCTAGCAGCTTGCTTTCGTGCAGGTCGATGCTTTGTATAAAGATATGGACAGATGTCGCTAATAAAATAGTTTTAGCAATAATCCAATTCAGGTTTTACGATTTGCTTTAGTTATTCTGTGATGCTGGGTCAGCATGAGCATTGGGGTTCTAGAGTACTCGTTAATTCCCCGGACAGAACAAGAGAGAAAATGAAAGACAGTTAGTGCAAGAGTCCACTGCTCCTGGCTGAAATAAAATGCTACAACAAAAAAAATGGCAGGAGATACAATTGATGCCTTGATTGTGCACTTTACAGTTAACCCCATGTAAAAATAAACAAAATCTCACAGTAATGCACTCTATCGGGGGGAGGGACACATAGGCCAATGGATCTGGACACGTTGCGTGGTTTAACGGCACCTTATCAACAGCTACCAACCATTTATGAATGGTTAATAAAGAGAGAAATGAATTGATGGGCTTGGACACCTTGCCTTCTTTTTTGGTTACTCTCCCAAACCTTTCTTCTACAGTTATTACTGAAAACCCTTGTTGCTGACGTGTGGTGGATCTCGATCCCTCACCAGATAGCAGAAGGTCATTTATAGAGCTTTATAGAATGTTAAATTTAAAAACATAGCCAAAGAAGTGAATGTAAATAATAATACCCTGACGTTTTTTCAATCTCAGACTTATATGTACTAATCGTTTTCTGGTGTTCTTTTTCAGAAATACTTCATATGGATGATATTCGCCATCATTGTTATTGTGCTTGTGATAATCGTAGCCTCTCTCTTGAGGAGCCACGACCATTCACCTATGGACACGACTACAACTCTGCCCATGAACATGTCCACCATGATGACCACGGACATCACCACAACTCTGCCCATGAACATGTCCACCACGATGACCACGGACATCACCACAACTCTGCCCATGAATATTTCTATGAACGTGACCACCACCGTGACCATGAATATGACCACAAATATAACCATCAACATGACCTTGGCTGATATGCCAATGAACGTGACGACGAAGACACCCATGGACACAACCACTTCTTTAGACACGACCGCAGAAAGGAGCAGCATGTTTCACCCGAGGAGCTCTAGCTTTACACCAATTCCTGCTCCCAGTGCAACTGCGCCAAACAGCAGCTTGGTTCCATGAATGAATCAGGAGGAGACAGGACTCAGTTTCCCAGATTGCTTTGATGTACTCAGCTCTTTTGATGTACTCAAACTCTCACTGCCTACATCATAGTCACATTTATTAAGTAAACACAATCCAT
The DNA here is from genome assembly GCA_933207985.1 of Pelobates cultripes. Lineage (NCBI taxonomy): Eukaryota > Metazoa > Chordata > Amphibia > Anura > Pelobatidae > Pelobates > Pelobates cultripes. Next base: position 150,671,139 of record OW240918.1, read on the forward strand.
TTCAAAAGTTTACTTTCAAAAATATTTATCTATGGAAAATGTTTCAATACGAAAGTCTCACCGCTTCAGTATTTACAATTTTGTTTTACGTTTTTATTAATATTTCACATTTATGATTAATAATCACATTTTAACAAAACAAATAATAAATATTGATTACATCATGTATATATGAATTCTAAAATATGGTAGGACTATAGATTCACAGTACCTTAACCACTGTATGAGTAGCCTTTTTAAAGTATATAACAGGGATCCATATCTCCCAAGGGTCCATATTTTGGGCCACATTCCCTATTTTTCCATCCTAATGTCCCACATTTTGATGGTGTGTCTGAGTGCAGAACTAATGTAGAGATGGTCTTAGCACAAGACTGGCCAAAAGGTATATCCTGTAATGTTATGCCAGATAGGAATCTACCATTTGCCCATCCTTGCATGGTTGCATTTGTGTGCCGTGTTTAGAATTTGAATGTCATCATGTTTTTCTATAAAGTATGTGTGCATTTAGGGGTGTATTTGTCTGTACTGTTGTCATTGGAATGCAGTGGTGTACATGTGTGTAGAATTTGAGTCTGCATGCAGGGGTGTGTCTGTATGTAGTGTTGGTTTTTAAATACAGGTGTGCTTTTGTGTGTAGTATTGTTGTTTGAGTGTAGGGGTGAGTTTGTTTATAAATTTTGGAGTTTGACTGGAGGGGTGTGTTTGTATGTAATGTTTTTGGTTGACTGTAGAGTTGTGTTTGTATGTAATGTTTTTGGTTGACTGTAGAGTTGTGTTTGTATGTAATGTTTTTGGTTAACTGGAGGGGTGTGTGTATGTAATGTTTTTGGTTAACTGGAGGGGATGCACATACACTGGTACATACATACTTACACAGATATACATAAACATTAACACATACATTCAGATACACACATACCCTGACACACAGATGCACACACTGGCACACACAATCACATTCAGATACACACACACTGACACACACACACACACACACACACAAACACTGGGTTTATGATTAAGTGGCTACAAAACAATACTGAACATACACTGTAACGGCACCCCCAGGCATAAAAGGGGTTAAAATAGCCGTTTAGAAGATCTTCCCCTTCCAGAGACACAGGCAGCTACTGTAGACACCAATCCACCGAACTGGAGAAGCACGTGAATGCCGTAAACAGCCAAACCGGAACCATACGAATGCTGTAAACAGTCGAATAGGAAAAACCAAACGAATAGGTTTACACTCCTAGCAGTCAAACTGGAACAGCATACAATAAATCCCCCCAAGAACGAGACAAGGCTCCATTTTGAGGGTCAAGCAGGAAGAGACAGAGCTGTGGGTTTACTGTTCTTATATACACATTCTTATACATTAGTCCACAGGGTTTTGAAAACAACCAATAAACACGTACAATACACTCAGACACTCCCACACAAAATTCTCCCCTCTGCCTGTGATACAATTACCTTACACAATGGGTAATGTAATTATCACAAGCAGAGAAATACAATTTTTCCACATTATTCATAACTTGAAAAGTATGCATCACATTCACATAACACTTACATTTTCAGAATCAGCATACTCCAAATACAAACATATGTCAAACATATGTCCAAATGGGTCCAGTGGTTCAAAAGATAGATCGTAGTCCTTTGTGAACAAAGGAAGCATGGCTTTTCTGCCCAAAACTTCCCAATTATCTCCAGGATACAAGACTTTGTGGAACTCACAGAGTCTTCTATCCTGGAGATAATTGGGAAGTAATCCAATTATCTCCAAGGACAGAGGCAAAACTCCATTGAACACATGGCAGCAAAAGGCAATAAAACACATAAAAACATATAACTGTGCAGCCATTGCACAAAGCAGGTACATTCAACATATCCCCAGATAGCTCAGATCTGAGCGCACATTATTGCTGAATGGCGCTCAGAGCACACACAGACAGTTCAATTGCCATGGAGCCAAAGTCTTTCCCATAGTCTTTCATTATACGAATAGGCTCCATGGCATAGCTATCTGGGGTATCACCGCTCAAACAGGGCCAGCACTGAATGACCCAGCTTTCTTGTCTTTGCAGGGGAAAATCAAGCCTTTTAACATGGGGCCATAATCCAAAGGCAGCAGGCGGGCAACCAGGCTCCTCCAATGCACAGTGGCGAGATTGGTCTAGTCACATACATCATTTAGAATCCCCTGGTTTGTCTACTTTTGCAAATGGTATGCCATGACAGGGGTCATTTTAATTCCTGGGCTGCCACTAGGTGTCAAGCAGGCACCTCAACTAATCTGGCAAATTTCAATGTGTAAACTGAAAAGGGGAAAGCCCTATATTTGACCAGGTAACTTTGCAAAACACCATAAAACCTGTATATGTGCGGTGTTGTTTTACTCATGAGACATCGCTGAATGCAAATATGTGTATTTTATTGCAGTGAAAGCCAACAGTATTATGACATTCACAGTTAACATGCCACACAGAACTAACAAAATAACATTTCTTAATGTCTTACTGTATTTTAGAATTTAGATATTTTACATTATGATTCATAGATAAATATTTGGTGTGAAACTAAAGCCCTATTTCTCCTGAATTAAATGATATATAAAAGGTGTGGGTATACTCAATATGAAAGAGATGAATTATGGTTAAACAGACATATAGCGCAAACTCCAGGTTTTATTTTGGGTCAAAATTCGGACAATTGTCGTCGTCCTTAAGTGATTAAGATGCAGTGTTCCTTCTTCTATAATAAATGATAACTGCGGAAATTATTAGTAAATCACCTAAAATGTCTCAGGATGGCCCTGCCCCTGGCTCCACCTCCAAAATTAAAGTGTCACTTTTTGTCCTTTTTTAATGTTGGGGGGTATGTCGACTATAATGACATATAGAGACAGAATCATTAAACTAGGAATTGTGTGCAAGGGGCAGCCAAGCTAAAGAAATAGCAGAGTATTTTAGCCTGAAGTTTGCAATTCACTAAATAATTACAGTTTATTAAATTAATCGGACAGTGTACAAACTCTAACATAACAACATATGTTGCAGTTAGCGTTGTCTGAAGGTAGCAGTAAGGAACTGACAGATTTAGAATTCCAGGGTTAATTTGCAGAGTTAGCTGGAGGATGACATAATCTGCATTCTCTTACTGTTACAAATATGCTTTGACTGTCTGCCAAAAAATTAACCGGAGTGAAACTTTGTTCTGGACTCTGGAGGAAGCAAGGTCTGCTGGAGATTTATTGACAGGCGCACAGTCGGATTTGCCGGCATATGTGCTAACCTTACCCAAACCCCCATTAAAACACGGACACAGGTTATACCGTTGGAAATAATTAGTCCACAGCTTTATTAAATTATTAATAAAATAATTAAGGAATAACAAATGGGGTCATTGCCAACAAATCTTATTAAAATTTACATCTCCCCATATACTTAACATACCCCTAGCAATGACCCCACAATAATAACAATAGATAACAATCTAAATAACATGTTAATACAGAAACTGGCCGCCCAATATGACCACATTTCCACCAGGTCAGATTGTAGGGGTGTACCGAGACACCGCTACCCACCATATCGATTGTAGGGATGTACCAAGACACCGTTACCCACCAATTCCAGTGTAGGGACCCCCAGGTTCAGAGCCACCGACGGGCTGGAACTTACCAACCATGTGCAACACTGCCCAATCCCCACTAAACCTCAGGATGCCCACTTTCTCCTCCATCTACCCTCTGATTTAACCAGGCCATTCCCTGCCACAACTCAGGACTTGATACCTAAAGCTCCTGAGCAACCTCCAGCACACCGGAATAAAGCGTGTTGAATGCCTTCCTGAAGGCCCAATTTAAACAGATCACACCTTATTATTATTATTATTATTATTGCGATTTATATAGCGCCAACAGATTCCATAGCGCTTTCCAATATTATTAGAGGGGGGCTTTGACTATAAATAAGACTATTACAAGAAAGCTCACAGAAATGAAGGGTTGAAGAGGGCCCTGTTCAAACGAGCTTACAGTCTATATACACCTTACATCCCAAACGTACATCATCCCCCCTGGAGTACCCAGGGAGCTTGCCTCCTAATTCGTTGTGTCTCACTGTTACACCGCCCCCACATCCGATAAATACCGCCATAATTTTTTTATTAATTCGTCCTCGACACCGAGCCACCGCGGCCAGGTACCTAGTATGTCTCCAATGTAACCGAGGAACCATCTTGGACCGCACCACCACCACACCTGTGGCCATCTCCCATAGCCGGTCCACATCCCTCTGCCTATACCTGATCAATTCCTTTTTATGGACCATGCCGTAATACTTCCCGCCCTCGCGGATTACCAGAATGTCCTGGACAGTACCCCTTGTTACCTTCCGGAAAATTTTCTCCACTAATGCCTTGCCACCAAAACCCCCGAAAACCAAAACCACTCCAGCTCCACCAATTCCAAAGGAAAGCCCAGTTGCGCTTGACCCAAACCACAGCTCCCTTCTGCGCCCCTTAGATGTAAGAGTGACCCACCAACCATGTCACCAAACCTGAAATGCAAGTAATTAGCGACAAGGCATAGCCCCAAACACAAACCCATACGTCCATAGCCATTAAACCAAATAGACCGGCCATTAACAGGACTTAAACCATACTGACTCCCACCTGCCTAAATGTTTCCCCAGGTCCTCACTTAAAAACAGACAGGACGCCTCAGTCCGGAAAGAAAGGGCCCCAAAGTGCCCGGTATCCAAACCCAACATTGTCAAACCCCTCCGAACAAACCCCAGCAGGAATTGAATCGAGACAGCGCTGATCCGTCCCCTTTTACCAGTAAGCCACCCGGGATGTCCGGGCAAAGCTCCAAGTAGCGTGATGCACTTGATGCTGGGTATACCTCTGACCCTGGCAGGGAATATAGCTTTACAAACCTCCTTTACTAGACACATCCGTTCTTGTACAACCCTACCGAATCGTTACCTTAACTGACTGAGGTTCAACAACCGAGTGTAGAACCCCCCAACACCCGCCCAAAAGGCACTCACCAGCTCCCGAATCCAAATTGCCCCTAGCCCCCGAGAAGGCCACCGCAAACAAACTCACCGCAAAAGTAGAGTAACATACCACCCTCAGCACACCCACCAGGCTTTACGTTACCCAAGGAAACCAGCCGCCTGGCACCGACATATTTCATACCTCTCCGTAAGACACTCGATGCCTGATGGACATGACAAAGTTCCGTCACTTCCTTCCAATTGGTCAGTTTGAATCCTAACGCCAATGCCGCCATGCTCCTGTCCATTGCCGATGGAGCTAACCCTGAACGAACAAGTGGCTTAGGAACCACAGCAAGGTATCCCTTCGCCCCTACTTTGACTGGGACCCCCAGTGAAACCAACCGTGGGTCCCACATATCCAAAACCTTCACATAGGCAGTCCCCGTGATCCTCCAAGCACGGTGTCTCGAGCTGCCACATTTCCTCCAGACTGGCCTATCCCTCCTCCCGTGCCCTCTGGGGCCGCCATTCACAGCTTGTCCCCTTGTACGCAAGCCAAGTAATCAGCCCCTATCTTCCGCCAACCAGGCACGTGGCGTGCCCGCACCCGATATTAAACGACCTGCACGGTGATACTAATGGCGTACCTCCTGAACCGAGGACCCGGCTGGATGGTAAACTGAATGAACCCCACCGTATTGTCCGTGAATTCGCTCACCACTTTTTCTGGTCCCTCGACTTTGAATGGTATAGCGAAAACCCCCCCAACAATCCCAGCCATAAAACTAGCACCTTCATGGGAGGCTTACTGCCTTAGCCATGGCAGCAACGCACTGATCGTCACCAGTGCCGCTCCGAGACGCAAACACAGGGCTGAAGCCCCAGCGAGTATCCCTCCTACCTTAGGTTTTCCTTTCTTGACGCGTCAGTTGACACCGTGACTCCCACCGCCTCCGGAACACCCGTATTCCAAGCCTACCCGCGGTCCCCAGTTGCATTGACCTTTCTTCTGTCCGGCCAGCACTGCACCTCCTGGGGGCGCCGGCAGGCCCGGAAAGAGTGCATTTCCTGCACCATCATTAGGGACCGGGCACCTTACCCTGATTACGCCTACTAGGATACAAAAGCCCTAAGCCAATTCCCAAAGTCTTCAGTATCTTGCGATAACCGCCTTTTCCCTCCTCCTCTTTTCCAGCCTCCTTCCTATCATCCCCTTTTAAATCAAGGAACTCCTTGAGCGGAAGACAGGAAATTTCTTTTACAAATCCCCTTAATCAAATCTTATCCTCCACCTTCAAGTGACCCCCCAATGGCCCCTTGAAGGACACGTGCCCATTTCATTGCGCCGTGTCTGGAATATTGCCACACATCTAACTGTTCTCCTGCCCCGTCGGATGTCCCCGGTACTGGTACCGCATCCCCTTCCCTTACCCGACATGCCGTCACCACCGCCCTAACTTCTGCCTCCCAACCGCCCTCCGGTGACCCCACCCTTCCGCACCTCGGGGACAGACCCTTTTTTCCTTGATCATGACTCTAGAATGATTTTTGCAATTAAAAAGCTTCCCTGAGTGTGGTGTGTTTATTGACTCACAACCTGAACCCCCGTCTGCGCTGTCCTTCTGTCAACCTTGCCAGGCTCTGGAGTATCCAGTGGATGCCTACTGCTGTCCGCGCTGGTCCCACCTCAAGCCCGTAGGAGTAACACTCCTCGACCTGCTGGGAGAAGATAACCTGGGTAGTCTGTTCTGACATAGCCTTACCAGCCCTTCCTCCCTGCTCTGTCGTCCTAATCTCTGCTTCTTCTTGCTGCCTGACCTTCCCGGTCGCAGGCGTCACACCTCTGCCCTAGTGAAATCCTGCCAGATGAAGCTGAAGCGCTGCACTGAGACCTCCTCCTCCTCTTCCAGGAACTGGACCTCCTCCTACCACACCGACTTCTTTATGAGCTCCTCACCAGCTCCTCTATCCCTCATCCAACCTCCTGCTGCTGCTATGCCTGTCATTGTCCCTGCGCTGCTCCCTCCCATACTCACACCTGCTGACGCTCCTCCTGTGTTCCTGCTCCTTAGAACGCCCCCCAGGGGGCTCCCGCTTGCCTCTGTCCCTAACGTCCATTCCCACCCGTCTTTGTCCTCTCTTCTGCCCTCTGCTTGTAGTACCTGGCCTCTCCCCAGCCGCCTCATCCACTTGTGAACCCTTTAATTAATCCTGGTTGCTGGCCTTCCCCTCCAAAGCTGCTCTGCTGCACCTGTGAAGACTCCGCCTGCTGCATTCACTATCCCCTTCCTTCAACTCTCACCTGACCCTGGCCCCATCCAGGGCCGTGTCCGTCTGTGTCCCGCCAACCTGGACCCCCGCCCCCGCCTGCCCATTGGGGGGGGACCGCTTGTACACTGCTGGCCCCTTGCATCATTCTCCCCTGTCCCTCTGGTATGCCACCAGGGACAGACTCACCAGGACGTCTCTTGCCGCTCTCTCCTCCATCTCCCTGCCCGGTGGCTTCCTGCAGCCAACAGCCACGATTTCTGCCACAACCTTTGTGTCCAGGATCGTGGCTTGCTTGGAGTTCTGTTATACACTGAGACACATTACTGGGAGTATTATTGCTGTGGAGCTCCTATATACACTCAGACACATTACTGGGAGTATTATTGCTGTGGGGCTCTATTATACACTCAGACACATTACTGGGAGTATTATTGCTGTGGAGCTCTGTTATACACTCAGACACATTACTGGGAGTATTATTGCTGTGGAGCTCTGTTATACACTCAGACACATTACTGGGAGTATTATTGCTGTGGAGCTCTGTTATACACTCAGACACATTACTGGGAGTATTATCTGCTGTGGTATTAGCTCTGTTATACACTCAGACATTACTGGGAGAGCTCTGAGGGAGTATTATTGCTGTGGAGCTCTGTTATGCACTCAGACACATTACTGGGAGTATTATTGCTGTGGAGCTCTGTTATACACTCAGACACATTACTGGGAGTATTATTGCTGTGGGGCTCTGTTATACTCTCAGACACATTACTGGGAGTATTATTGCTGTGGAGCTCTGTTATACACTCAGACACATTACTGGGAGTATTATTGCTGTGGAGCTCTGTTATACACCCAGACACATTACTGGGAGTATTATTGCGGTGGAGCTCTGTTATACACTCAGACACATTACTGTGGTTATACACTCAGACACATTATGGGAATATTATTACTGTGGAGCTCTGTTATACACTCAGACACATTACTGGGAGTATTATTGCGGTGGAGCTCTGTTACACACTCAGACACATTACTGGGAGTATTATTGCTGTGGAGCTCTGTTATATCAGACACACCAAGCAAATATTTCCTAACAGATCCTGTAGGTATCCCTGAAGAGTAGTCTGTAGTCAAAGTTGCTGTTTAATCCTGCCTTTATGTTAAACCTCCCAAGTGAATGCCAAGTTCAGAATCTGCTGCCCAGAGTGTCTTTCAGCGAGACTCAGAGGTGTGGTTTTTGGATCCCGTTAATAACCCAGTTTCAAGCCAGCTTTGCTTAAACCCTCGAGTTGCTAAGCGTGAGCCGAGTTGCTGCTGGTTAATGGCCGAGGTTGTTTTAATTTATGCTGATTCTGTATTAGACCAATGGCTTCAATCTCAGAGACTAAATCCATACGTAGCTAGCAGCTGAATGGGGAACGTCCAAATCCCACCTGTGATAGAACTTTATGACGAATGTGGGTAGCATTATTATTGAAACATAGAGCGCTAACATGAGAAGTGTCAGGAATTCAAAGTCAGAGTCAATTTCCAATTTAAGGCCAAAATAGCTGCAAGTCGATCTAACAGACTAGATAACATGTTTAATTATCACAGTTCGGCAATTCTAGCCTTAACTTTAAAACTTACTTTGAATTGAATAACAAGGAGAATGTTGAAATCCATAGATGGGGGCTTTTTCATTTTTTTTAAACAACCTTTATTTAATTTAATTTGTTTTATATGGTTCTTACACAAGGGAATTAATACATATACTGTGAATTAAATAATGATACCAGAATCAAATTAAAAGTCTCATCTTTTTGTTTAATATTGTGAGAATAAAATAATAATAATTTTAGGTAGGATGGCAGACAGAGCTGTTATTCAGAACTGGGACAGATAGGAATTCCCTGCAGCTAACCGTCCTCCCAGAGCACAGTATTGTATAAACATGGTTTGATGCCAACACAGGCTCTGCCTAGGATTAGTGGAACTATGATAATGTTTGATCAGGAAATACCTCGCAATCACCTAGATAGAATATCTGACAGTATAACAAGCTCAGTGAATTCATTCATCTAATCTTGGTTGGCTACCTCCAATTGATGGGATGTAAACCGATTTATTATTATTTATATTATTTTCTACAAGCAATTATAAGGACACAGGCATGCCACAACAGGCGCAGTGCTGGCTCATGCTAGTATTTAACCAGGAAAGGTACATTCAAATTACTCTGGTTTCCAAGTACATCCAGGGAATGTTACTATTACCCATCCTCGGGCTGAGTTAACTCTGTCAGGATTTGAAGTTGCAACCCCCAAGGGTTGAACAGATTCTGCAGATGATGCATTAACCCACTGAGCTACCTCACTGGCAATGTTTCTATCTCATGGCAATGTGCAGTACTAGCTGATGACGGGTAGTGCTAGCTGTTGACGCGCAGTACTGACTAATAGACTTTTGCAAAAATGTATTTCAGCTTGTTCAAACAAACCAAATTCCTTCTAATCTTTGCCTGACTGAATCAATCCTTCAATTTATAGTTAAAATGCATTTTTGCACAATTCTACTGACCTGTACTGCAAGTCTTCAGCTAGCACTCTAAGTCTCTAACATACAAACATGGAATGTGATGGCAGATAAGAACCATTCGGCCCATCTAGTCTGCCCAATTTTCTAAATACTTTCATTAGTCCCTGGCCTTATCTTATAGTTAGGATAGCCTTATGCCTATCCCACGCATGCTTAAACTCCCTTACTGTGTTAACCTCTACCACTTCAGCTGGAAGGCTATTCCATGCATCCACTACCCTCTCAGTAAAGTAATACTTCCTGATATTATTTTTAAACCTTTGCTCCTCTAATTTAAGACTATGTCCTCTTGTTGTGGAAGATTTTCTTCTTTTAACAGTCTAATGGCCAGTAATGTGGAGTGCTCCGATAACGTGTACTGCTCGCACAGAACCTTTAAATAAGGTAACTTTCAGTTTATCTTCTTTCACTTTCATTCTTAGACGATCTTTACTCAGTTACAAGAAGGCAAGAAGGCAGGAATTTCCTAATACAGAGAAAGAAAACAGCTTGGCCCTATGGTATGCGGGGAGGTGGGCTATTGGAGGGGTGAGAATGTGTGAGGGTTTCCAGGGAGAAATGGTTAGGGTAATCACCTTGTAAAACCTTAAAGGGCTTATTCATTAAACACCAAAATGTAATAAATTGAAAATCAAAATGCAATTTACAGTGACAAATTATCAGACCTGGGAAATTTTCACACTTCAGCTATAATCAAAGCTTGTCTACAGCTGTAGCCTAAATTCTACAATTTGATCCCTAAGGGCGCCTTACTCCCCCTCCTGGTCTATGAACCAATGAAATAGCTCAGAATTATTATTTAATTCTTTATTGACATGTTTCTTCCTTCGCTTTCTCTGCTGTAAGACGAAGATGCTCAGAGGCACCGTTATAGGAATATTCTCCATGGAAAGTGAAGAAACGTATAAATGGTTGATTGACTATGCCAGATCTATCCCTGGGGTCCATGATGTTCATCCTGTTTACATCTCTAACAGTAACTATGAAACTTTTAAGACTGAGTTCTCTCGGTGCACGTTCGGCATTCTGTATCATACAAAGAACCAGGGGAGAATTAATATGACCGATGTGACCGACTCTCTCTATGACAAAGACTTGAGGACTTTGTCAGATGCACTAGGTAAGAGGGATTGGTGGACTTCCTTTATGATGTAATGGTGAAAACCGTTATGTGCAATTTTTATGGAAACTCCTTGAAAGGGACACTATGATTTTTCTTACTGCAGGATTTAACATAAATAGGAACATTTTCCAATAACCAGGTAAATCCTAAAAAATATCAAAATGGTGGGGTCTCCATCACCTTGACATTGTTTTTGGTCTATCAGCAGCTGCTAATGTATTGATAAATACCGCAAATTAGATTGCAATTCCCCACAGTTATTTTACTTTTCGGAGAGGTACCCAAGTCAGTTGCATTACATTAGTTCTTCATCTGTAAAATAATATTTAGTAAAATAATTTGCAGAGCTCTTTCATTAGATTATTTCCAGTATCAGTAGAGGGGTCTCCGTTGCACTAGGGTTGGCAGGGTCCCTACTATAAACCACTTTTTGAGGGAAGATACCTGGATTCCAATAAACACAACAGGGGATATTTATCCAAAGGCTCTTAGAAGTGGTGGCGATATTCTGTCATTCTTTTGATTAATGATTATATATATGAAAGTGATCTAAACATGATAGTGTTCTGCATAGAAAATTCAGCCAATATTCACATAAATTTCCTTTTAAGAAGACTGACGAATTTATAGTTGCAGAAAAAGGTCTCCATTGGAAAAAGTGGTGGAAAAATACCTAAAACTTAGAAAAAGGCCCAAATTGAAAAATTACAGGATACAAATGCCACAGATGAAAAAATCTGATAGATTAAAAATAAAATAAAAAGTGATCTAAACTAGGTTCTGATGTGTTTTGGATCTTTGGCCCACATGTTAGCACAAGATCAGGATCTTGGAGAGCCAACCGAGTATTTAGAGACTGGCCAAAGATCTGTTCCTATTTGATACAGAGGAGAAGCGGAGTCATTTTATGGAACCCAAATTACCAAAATCCAAAGTCAAAAAGCTAGAAATTATGAGCAAACTAATCTGTTCAACAGGTAAGAAAATAATTTTGCTTGAAGCTGGTTAGTTACGTAATACAATGGGGAAGAGACCTTTAAAATTACACCCTCCATTTAATATTTTTGGATGAACATTTAAAATTATTTTTTTCAAAATAGTAAAATATCATATATAAAAAATATATATGAAAACATTAGGATATTAAAATATGTTTTACAATATTAAATAATTTAAAGGTTTATCCAAAAATAATAAATCATTTGAACAGTTTATCCAACAACATTAAATCGAGGCCCATGAACCTACAAACACCGCTCTCAGTATTGTACGTAATACAATAAAATCACACCGGTGCAAGAAGCTGGTACCCCTGTAAGAGCCACAAAATGTTTAGGACCCCTATTCCCAGATAAGAAGAACAGTTGTGGTCGTATTATGATTTCCAGATACGGCCTTTTATTGTATGTTAATACATGTTCACTAATAACCATCAATTCTTTTTTCTGGTTCACAGGATACATGACGTTGGTGAGTAGCTTTCTCATGGAATTCAGGAATAAGTGTTGAACTGTCACTATTGTAAGATATACGGTATTAACATGCTGAGGGGCTTTAGATAAGAGTTATGTTTAGAAACATGAGGGAGGAATTTAAACGTTAACCTTCATTTAAAGAAACAGTCCAAGCACCACAACCACCGCAGCACCATGTAGTGGTTATGGGACCCTGACCAATGTAAGTAGTCAAACCATTTGTTAATGGCTGGGCATTGGTCACTGCCTCCACAGAGAGAAGGATGCTTCTTCAAGGGACTTCAGTTATCTTTGCTTAGATAAATCCTGCCGTAAATTGATCACCCTCAGCCAATGAGCTAAGCCATGCACTGCCAGGCTTATCTTAACGCATGAAGCTTCCATCCGTCATGGAAGGCATAACTGGCACCCGGAGGATCCCTTGCGACATCAGGTGTCTTTGGGAACTCACTATATACATCCATATAGTAACCAGAAATAGGTCTCAACATACCCCCTACTCAGAGAGTACACAATAATTACCAAATAATAGAATAGAAGAACATACGACTTGACTGTCCTGTAAAACTCGTGGGTTTCCTCCTTAAAATTTAATAGAAATAACTGAGTAACAGAAATATAAAACCTTGAGGGTGAGAGAGTAAAAATAGAATTATTGTAAAATGATCCACGATTCCACTATATGGAAATAAAATTAAAATGGGTTGAAATACCCTTCGTCAATGGGTTTTGGAGAGGACTATTTGCCAGCCGGTTGCCCCAGGGTTACTCTAAAACTTTGTCCCAGGACTGTGGAAAGATTTGTTCGTGCCTTTTCCCCATGTGGTTCGGTATATGGGGTTTCCAAACAAACTACCGAACAGGCGGACCACCGCAAGTGGAGTGTGCTGTTTGTACCCCCCAGAAGCTGTGGTTAACCGCAGCTAATTCACAAACGGCTTGGTGGTTGCCGTTTGTAAAGCCGAACACGTGGCAGCGGTCATCTTGTTTAGCCAAATGTGGTCAGCGGTGTTTTGCCGTTGAGTTCATGGAATTAAAATCGGACATTTGGCGGCACCAACACCGTTGGGACTTCCACCTCCATACAAGTTCACTAAAATGCATACGAACAGAGCACCGTTCTGTAGAAGTAATCTACCAAACCAACTTCCAAGTAATACTGTATGCACGAATGGCTCAGTTCGTATATTCGAACTGTATTGGAACTATGTGAAATAGACCGGCCGCACAGCCTAATTCCCTATTTTGGGCATGAAGCCATGCTTGTGGCCGGTCAAAAAGAGACTTCCAGGAATTTCCTGAACCTCTGCTGTGATCTGGGTGATTTTTGGATATGTTGTTCACCCAGATCAGGGCTATCTGGGGATATGGAGATATGTTACGGTTTGGGGTGTTTTCTGTACTTTGTGTAAAATGTGGTTTTTCTGTCTGGAGATTAAGTTAAGTTACTTACAGTACTTTACTCAATTATCTCCCAGGCAGAGGGGAGGGATTGTGTTCTGTGTGTGGGAGTGTCATTCCTTGTACCATTGTTCCTATTGGTTTGTGTACTTTGTGTTCCTGTGCCCCACCAGGTCCAGGGGGTGTTCCTCTGACCTGAAACACTGTATATAAATCCAACCTGTGCAATAAACCTGCAGTTCTACTTGACCCTCAACTCACAGCCTCGTCTCGTGTTTGGAGGGGACAGCTATAATCACTACAGGGATTGCTATACTCTGTATACTCCCTTAGCTTCACTAGCTCTTGTGAAAGCTGTTCCTGTTTGACTCTTTTTGGAGTAGGAGAGGTCCTGACCCACTGGGACCTGGAGCCTTATCGTAGGTCCAGGATGGGTAGAAGACAGCAAGACCCCAACCAAGGTGTGGCAGTTAGTGGGGTCTGCAGTGCTTATGGTGTCTGGTGCGGTGCTGATGGTCCTTGGTAAGTACTAGGAGCATCCGTTGGCAGAGGTACCCAGCTGGGGTACAGGGAGCTCCGTCACAATGAGTTTAGCCAGTTTGACTCCTTTACCCTGTAAGATGACCCCTGTATTACAGCTAAAGAGACAAATGTAAATAATAATATTACATCAGAGTGTCCCTTTAAGACATGGCTTAGGAAACTAGCAGGTCAGGTCATTGTATGTGGACCCAACAGACTTGTGGGATGGAAATCTGCTAATGTGACAGTACAAGTTGTGCTTAGCTGCACATATCGCATTCTGGGAGAGCTGTCTTATGATGTGTTCATAATGTAGTACAGTGCATTTAAGTATTTATAGCAGAGTTTATGTCAGTTTTGGTCTATACACAAATATAAAAAGATAAAGATAGACACATACAGGGTTGGCCATATTTACCATAACAATATTAAAGTGCTATCTCAGTCAATTCAATGCAGAAATTCATTCCATTTACTACAAGTCTGGAGCTAATTCTCATCCAGCAATAAAGTCTGTCACAAGAGAAATGCATTAAATATAAAATCTTGGCCAGCACAATGCCGCAGTTCCTAATATTTGTTTTCTTATTTTTCCCACAAGAAACATTTGCTGATTTTAGGTATTGTATCTATGGTGATATTTGTCTGGATATGGAACTGCTAAAACACGTTCGAGATGACCCCAGAAATAAAATTAGTTTCAAGCAGGGAGGCGGAGCTGACGTCGGAGCTGCATGGACATGCTGTAAACCCTCTCCGAGGCAGCTTTCCACAAAATCCAATTACATTGGGCTACAAACCCAAAATGGGACTCCCCAAGAAATCCCTTGCCTCACAGCAAGCTTCAGGGAAACATCCCCCGGGCAAATCTGGAGTCCTGACGAAATGTTTTTTTGACAACGCAGAACAGCAACAAGGAGCAACAGGCCTCAACATGGCGCCTGAATTATCCCAAGATTGCCCGGCACTGTCCAGTTCAGAGGGCTCTGCAAACTCAGTATGTACTACAGACCTAGAGATCAGGGATGCTTTACGAAACCTACCCTCCAAAAGCGACATCACCAACATGCTGGGGAAACTGGAAGTTTAATTCCAAATGAAACTGGAGGCTATTGGAGCGGGCATCCACCATGTGAGGGACAGAGTCTCTTCCTTGGAAGACGGCCGCGATGTGCTCTTTACTCGGTTACAACATTTGCAAGCTGAAGTCACATCCCATACTTACCTCCTCTCCAGGATGCAACAAAGAAACCTACCCTCCAAAAGCGACATCGCCAACATGCTGTGGAAACTGAAAGTTTAATTCCAAACTAAACTGGAGGCTATTGGCGCGGACATCCGCCATGTGGGGGACAGAGACGACCGCGATGTGCTCTTTACTTGGTTACAACATTTACAAGCTGTAGTCACATCCCATACTTACCTCTTCTCTGGGATGCAACGCACGATGGATGATACAGACAACCGTGGCCGCCGCAACAACTTGCGGATCAAAGGGTTCCAGAAGTGGATCAGGAGGACCTCCAATTGCAGCTAAGGGAGCTCTTCAATTTCCTCCTCCATAGGCCTCTGGAGGCTCAGGTACTGTTTGACCGTGCACACAGGGCATGGAAATCAAGGGGAGCGCCTAATACAGCCCCATGAGATGTCATCTGTAGGCTACATTATTTCTCCATTAAAGAGGATATAATGAGAGCGCCAAGCCAAACATCTCAGCCATTGTTATTCCATAATGCTTCCTTACAAATTCATCCTGATCTATCCTGGGCAACGCTCCAAGCCAGGAAAATGCTAAGACCCATTACCGACCAACTCCGCTCACGCAACATTAGATATAGATGGGGATTCCCTTTTGCCCTCATAGCGATGTACAATGGTTCATTCCATACCTTATCCTCATATCGAGATGTGTCTGTGTTCACTAGGGCACTGGATTTACCCAACATTAGTATACCGGACTGGTGCGGAGCCATACAGTCGGCCCAGAACACACAAGCGGCACAGCGCCAAAGGGAGCAAACTCCATCATAACGGAGAAAACATGACCAAAGTGGGACCAACAGGGAGTACCCCTTCCTTCCCGACAGCAGTTCTGCAGGCCCATCTGCAGATGGCCCATCCTAAACTGGGTCACTCCAATATTGGAATGCCCCTTTACGGAATCGCCACACTTCGCGCTCACTGACGATCTAATACAATTGGACTCTACTGCATGGACTTTGTCTTGCTCCCACTACACCATTCCTCAACTACCGGACACTCCACACCCACTGAATACTGGACATTCCAGCCCAACTTGTTTTTGTTCCATCACAGCTAGCGCTGGTGAACAGGAGACTGCTGACTGCGGGACACTGCAACACCCACAAGGACTAGTTTCTATTTCCCTCACAGTTTGAAGAGCAGCAGAAAGTTCTGGCTCATTGGGGGAAGCAAGAAACACTCCACTGATGCAATTCAAGGCTAACACACAAGTCAGTAAGGCTATGTGGAGCCAATGATGGTTGTTTCTTCCCTATTTAATGATATTTTCTTATACACCTGTAAACTGTACCCTATGTTAATTTCTCCTCCTAGCTCACTCTCTAAATCCTAAGTTTCCCTCCCCCAAATCTCTGCTCCCTCACTCTACCACTCGCAATATTGTGTATTATATTTCTACTATACCCCACACCACCTTTAGACAGGTGGAGTGGGGGAGTGTGGGGTCTTTCCTATGTGGGAAGGGGGTGGGAGTTTTCTCCACAATTGTAAGGATGCGGAAATTGGAGGGATCTCAAGATCTTGCCTGTTATAAGGCTATATTAGGAGCACACCAAAATTATCCATTTGGATATATCGTAGTGACACCAAAAAAAGGTCACAATACACCTGTTTTGTTTCTTGCTATTAACCTCACTATCACTATACTGTACATAGTTATTATTACTGTTTTGTTAGTTCAGAACTACTTGCTGGGACAGGTCTGCGCACCAACACTAATCACTTGTCTGCTCATGGCTTTGATTAGGATAATTACCCTAAACGCCAGCTGACTCAACAGTCTGGAAAAACGAACACTTGCACTCAAAGATTTCCAAAATATGAAGGTGGACGTAGTCCTTGTTCAGGAGACTCATTTCAAGGGGGTTGGGGCACCAACCCTTAGAAATAGCAAATTGGGAGTGGCAATTCTCATAGCATCCCAGGTCCCGTTGACTTATAAAGAACATTATTCTGACAATTCTGGTAGAATAATACTAGTCAAGTGCCAACTTGTCCATAATATGGTGATATTGGCAAACCTTTACCTTCTCAATAAACACCAGAGTAGATCCTTCCGTAACTACCTTCGGAGTTGACAGAGTAAGGGGCTCTCACCCCATTTTAGAGGATGAGTATATGCATTACATAGACACACGGGCTCAAGGTCCACCAGACAGGGCACATCTTTGTGTCTCCCGTGAGTGCATAGAAATATACTCCTAGGTTTCAGATGACAGGACACATATCCCACAACTGAAGCCACACTGGTCTATAGAATCACAAATATTGCAGACTTGTAACTAAATGTCACTGTAATATATTTGTAATGTGTTATTGGTTATATGGCAAATTTTACGTTACCATTTCAATGCTATGCTACCATGGAAATGACGATTCTTTCTGTTACAATGTACCAGAGGTGGCGAGACCGCTACCCGACGGTGAATTGACCCTTTTCTATGTGTGGATATATTACCATGTAACGTGTGTATGCTGCTTGGACATTCCCCTTTTTCGCACACTTTCTCCATTCTGGTAGTGGGAACTGGGGACAAAGGGAGGGGACACTGAATGGCAGGAAAAAAGGAAAAAGGGACTGTGGGTCCCGGTTCTGTTATAAGACCCCTGGGAGGAGGAGGTCCCTGGGAGGGGACATTGTGTCTTATGTGTTCCCCCCCTTGCATGGGGAAATGTATAAAAGCCGCCTGTGGCAAATAAAGTTTGTTCTACCCCTGGAACTGTGTGTTGACCGGTCTTTGGGGGGGATGGGTCTGTTCTTCCAACTATAGCGGAGGTAACCAGCAGGGTTTACCCAGGTCCCGCTACACCGCTAAAAAAAAATAAAATAATTAGTTTCAAGCAAAGACACACTCCAGATATCTGCGGCCATGAGAAGGAAGGAGACAGATATGACCATCAACAAGACAACGACAAACATAAACAAGGATTTAGATGCCACAAAGAAAACAGGCCAAAAACAAGATAAAAATAACATTATAAAAAGGAGCCGTTACAGAACATCTCCAAGGCCACATACATCGAGACAGCCATAATACTGGAGGAAAACAAGTTCCGTCCATGCAACTCCTTGCCTATTGTATCTCAAAGGTTCCACAAACCAGAACTGGTGAAGAGAACAAGCGCCTGCCCCAGGAGGGTGCTTTCTTTGCTGTGAAAATATTTCTGCATGGACACAATAGACATTAATAATAATTCATAACTACTATTACTACAAATCAATAAAAACTAGAGAATGATGAGCCAATAAGGCCATGAAAGTGCATGCTGGGAATTATTATGATGCATTATGGTCCATGAATAATTGACCGGTAATGTGATAAAAATTTATTTTTAAAAAATCCCCAAACAGGGTGTCAGAGCTATTTTTCTGTTACCAAAAGAGTAAATAAGCTTTTAAGTGAAATAGTGCTAATGAGGATTAGAAATGTCCAAGTCTAATAAAGTAGATCTATGCTTTAGCCAATTTGCCCATTTTTGAGTGTGAACAAATTCTTTCCCCTTCACACGGTAAGCCATTTGTTCCAAGTAGTATATATCATCCACTCTTTCCAAAACTTCTTTTAATGAAGTCGAAAGTGGGGATTCCCACCATCCCGCTATACTAGTTTTCGTAGCAAGAAGTAGGTGAATTATTATTTCTCTTTGAGGCCGGTTTGCAAAGATAGGGATCATATGAAGTAAATAAACCTCCGGCCAGAATAGTAGATTAAGACCAGTAATTTGTTGGATAGTACGAATTAAAGATTTCCATAAGTCTAACAAAACTGGACACTTCCAAAATATATGTTCAAATGAACCAATTTCAAGCAGATATCTCCAACATTTAGGAGAGATATCAACATACATCCGAGACAATCTCAGTGGAACCAAATACCATCTCATCAGAACTTTACAAAAAGACTCCCAAAAAAGCGGGTGCAGAGCGCCCCAACACCGACAAACTCACAAGCATAGTGGAGAGCATAACCCCAGCTACTGTGAGATACCCGCGGGCCACCGACGACAATCCGGGAAGGGGAGATGCTGACATCCCCGGCCTACACGCTGCAGGAAGCCTAGATGCAGGTAGCATGAGAGCGGGACCGATGAAGAGGAGGTACCCGGCTGTGGATACCCGCAGTGAGAGACTGAGAATGCACGAACAGTGCCTGCCGGCGGTGCGGCCCCGCTCCCCCCCCTTTTTGGCCGGCGGGGGTTATCCCGGCCGCATGGCGACGGCCCTCCAGAAGACGGGAGCCACGTGCTGGATCTCAGCCGTTCGCCTACACTGGCACAGGCTGTAAGGAGAACAGCCCGCCAGGAGACCTGAGCGGATGGAGATGGAACCAGAGGCGGAGAAGATTGGTAGTGAGCAGGGGGACATCCACCGCGTACACCTCTGGCCCAGCATGTACCACGGGCCTACTTCCCCGCAGACGCTGACACCAGCAAGCAGGATCAAGGAGGCAGCAGATATCAACAGAGGGGTCCTGCCTACGTCTCCTTTTCCAGGACCAGCTAAAATGCCCCTGTGAATGACCAAAGATGGAGCAAGAATGATAAATACTCACCAAGAGGAGCGGATCAGGACGGTCCGTGAGGACTTTGGCACTGCTGACCGCCAGATGGGTCACCCGCACTGACTGCCCGCCCGCTGGAGAGGTGGGTGCCCTTGCTACTGGGTTGGAGGTCCCCGGAAAGCATTGTCCCCGAAGCTGAGAGCCCTGTGGGGCAGGTCTTCGCAGTCCGTCCGGCGGACCGGTGGCCGGGAGGAGTGCGAGCTGGTCCCAAGTATGTGGCCGGCACCGGGAGAGACATGGGGGCACTCGTTTCACTGAGCTCTGGGTGGCGATGGGGAGGTGCAGGGAGTGGACTGCCCGCGGACTCAAGGTGTGGGGGTCAAGTGGACAGTTTCTGCTCCTGAGTGCCCACAGCGCCACGGGGGGCTCTGACGATGGGCGGGAGCCGGTGTGGGGAAGACGGCTGGAGGCTTGGCGACCTAAGAGTTGTAATGCGGCTTTGCCGGGTGAGGCCCACATCAGACTTCTTCCAAGTCCAGTATTGGTCCCTTAATGTCATCATTTACCCCCCCCCCTGTTTTTTTTTTTTAATTTTTTTTTAATTTTTTTAATTTTATTTTTTTTCTCTCTTTCACTGGGCATTCAGTCACTGTCCGCGCCAGATGGCTACACTCAGTGTTGAATATGCCCAAGTTCACAAACGAATATGCTCCTTATGTAACTGCTTTGTCGACATTTACTTTGGTGACTTATACACATCAGCTTCAGAATGGATATGTAATGTTGTAGTGCCCCCACGGGCAAAAGCTTGACGCCACTCATTAATGCCTACTTGAATAGCCAGAATGTTGTATTATACGATGTATATTAATATGCCTATATCTTAACACAGAAATGACCGCGCTCATCTAGTCACATATATCATGTGTTAACTCTGTCATTCTGAGAAGACGCTCAAGGAACAGGCTCACATATAGACACCCTAGTTTATTTCTCGATAATATGGGAACCCATGTACACGTAATATAATTTGTTTGTTTATGCATCCCTCTACCAGTATCGCATCAATAGCTAAGGCATACATCAGCACTTGTATTATAGGATGGTCATTTCTTTTAACACTGCATTAGTTTGCCTATATACTTCATTACATGTATTGCATGATCAGCTACAGTTTACCTCAGATTGACGCATTATAGGATGTTGTTACCTTTTATGCTGTAATGCTTAGAAATGTATTCCTGCAAAGTTCAAGTACGCCTATATGTTCTGATCATTACGCCTCTGCGCAGGCGATAATCTGCATCTATTCCTATGTGCTAACATTTAAGCCTCTACGTAGGCGACCGTTCACCTTAATGAATGCTATAACTTACTGCTTAAGCCCCTGCGTGGGCAACCTCTGGCTTTATTACGAACCAGTTCGCAATATGCACTTATATTGTGAAAACAATAAAAAAATATTTAAAACAAAAAGACTCCCAATATGTTAACAATGTAAAGCAGCTTTGGTAATCTTCATTGCCAGGAACCATAAATCTTAAGAGAACGTTACACCTAAATCTTCCCCTCAATTGAGCATATATATAAAGGTTTTACCAATTAACACCTTCAGGACGGAGTCAATAGTGCACGTTCAAAGTTCAAAGTGCTGATCAAAACAAAATGTAACTGGAATTTGCGCTATGTCTGTTCACCCGTAATTCACTGCTGTCACATTAAGTGCACCCACACTTATTATGTATCATTTTGATCAGGAGAAACAGGGCTTTAATTTATCATTAACTATTCAAATATGGAACATAATTTATTCTGAATAACATTTTTAAAAAGTGAGAAAATAAGATTTTTTTTTTTTAAACATTTGTATTTTTGTCTGACATTTTAGCTGTGAATGTCAAAATACTGTTAGGTTTTACTGCAAAAAAAAAAATGCACATATTTGTAATCAGCGATGTCTCATGAGTACAACAGTACCCCCCATTAACAGGTTTTATGGTGTTTTGGAAAGTTACAGGGTCAAATATAGAACGTTCCATTTTTAAATTGAAAGTTGCCAGATTAGTAATGTTACCTTTGAGACGGTGTGGTAGCCCAGGAATGAGAATTACCCCCATAATGGCATAACATTTGAAAAAGTAGACAACCCAAGGTATTGAAAGTGGGGTATATTTAGTCTTTTTTAGTAGCCACTTAGTCACAAAAACTGGCCAAAGTTAGCGTTCATATTTGTTTTTGTGTGAAAAAAGCAAAAAACTAATATTTGGCCAGTGTTTGTGACTAAGTGGCTACTAAGAAAGACTGGACATACCCCACTTGCAATACCTTGGGTTGTCTACTTTTGCAAATGGTATGCCATCATGGGGGTAATTCTTATTCCTGGGCTACCATATGCTCTCAAAGGCAACATAGCCAATCTGGCAAATTTCAATGTGAAAAAAATGAAATGCAAGCCTTATCTTTGACTCTCTTACTTTCCAAAACACCATAAAAACTGTACATGGGGGGTACTGTAATACCTGGGAGACTTCACTGAACACAAAAATAAGTGTTTTAAAACAGTAAAACATATTACAACAATATCGTCAGTAAAAGTGCCGTTTGTGTGTGAAAAATGCAAAAAACTTCACTTTTACTAAAAATATCATTGTTGTAATACAAGTTACCATATTGAAACACTAATATTTGTGTTCAGCGAAGTCTTCCGAGTAAAACAGTACCCCCCATGTACAGGTTTTATGGTGTCTTGGAAAGTTACAGGGTAAAATATAGTGTTTGCAATTCAAATTTCTGCACTTTTTCTCCCTGGGTTGTCAAGTATTGTCAAATTTTAATTAAATCACATAATTCGGTTAAAATACTACTTAAATATACGCATAGAATATTAATATATATGTATTTAAAGTTTACGTGTACACTTATGTAGTTATTTATGTAATTATATATATATTTGCAGTTATTTGTATTTTATATATAAATAGATAGATATAGAATGTCATTCTAAGTGTATTTTGTTACCTATATATATATATATATATATAACAAAATACAGTTCGAATGAAATTACATATGTATATATAATTTTTAAAATATTTTATTATTTATTATTGTAATTCTACGTGTATATATAAATATAAAATATATATATATAGATAATATATGTACGTCATTCTAAGTGTATTTTAATACTAATATATGTACTTATGTTAACATTAAAATACACTATGTTTGACAGTATATATATCTTAACACAAAAAAACAGCTCTCTCTTTGCGGAGATAGTGAGTGATACTCTAATGTGCCTGAACAGAAGAAGAAGAAGCTCAACACAAAAAGTGGAATACCCTAATCCACAGTAAAGTGCAAATATTCAAAAAAAAAAGAGAGGTATAGACTATATACCAACAGGTGGAGCGCATTAATAGGTATAAATGGTAAGGGGGTACACTCACCCCTCCAGTACAGTGACAATCTTGAAAATATATATCCGAATGTACATACAAAACAAAACAGCAAAAAGAAAATATATAGTGCAGATGGTTTACAGAATAAAGGTGAGTGATAGTAACAAATGGCTAGAACCACTCACATGGGCTGGAGCCTACATGGTATTGGCTCTGTAAGTAACTCCTTTTTGCTTTTAAGGCAGCAACACACCCCTTTGTCCCAAACGGTATTCCTCCGGGGATATAGAGCAAAAAAGAAATAAATCACACAATATATATATATAAAATATAGTCTGTACCTCTCTTTTTTTTTACATTTCCCACCAGCAGGGGGACTGTCTGACATTTCAGACAGTCCCCCTGCTGGCAGATCCACAGCCAGCTATAGGGTGCCCTGTGATCGCTCTTTGATTTGCCGCGGGAAGGCTGCCTTTGCCGCGGGAAGGCTGCCTGGGCTGTTAGGCATTCCTCCCAAGGAGGATCACGGCGGAAGTAAGTAGATCTTACCTCCTGGGGGCTTCAGCCGTTACGGCGTTGCATGCCGCCGCAGCGGCTTTAAAGCCCATTATAATGCGGATGGCATAAAGGGGTTAAAAAAGTTATCTTTATTTTTTCTTTTGGTTTTGTTACTTTCTATTCATTCGATTTTTCAAGACTTATGAAAATTAGATGGGATTTTCTATTGTATCTTTCTACTGAAATTTAAATGTTTCCTTTAAAGATCCTTCAAATAAAGGTGTTTTTTTTAATTGATGTAATCTGCATTAAAAAAAACAACAACCCACTATTCTATATACAGTCTTGTCACCACCTTCTTTTACATTGATGAATTTTTCTTAAAAATGAATTTAATTTCACAAACATTCACAGATCAATACAAAAAGACATGAAACTGGACATTGAGGTGAAATCTGGCACTGTATGTATAACAGAATTAGACCAAGTCCTGGATAAACAGAGAGGATATCCATCATTTATGTGTAGGCAGAAGTCCATTTCTGATCATTGCAAGTTACAAATTCCCAGAGTGATAATCTGGAAGCCATGGGTAGCCCACAGATGATGTATTAGCTATGCAGTAATGTGGGATCAGTAATGATAATCCTGATAACACAGACTAGAGAGCAAAGGGGTTAGCGTGAATGGTGACATCTTTTATTCGAACTTCGGTAAGAGGGCGGAATGATTTCTCATGTACGGGCAGCTTCTCCAACTCATCCAGTGTGTCAAGGCCGTCAATTACTCTATAATAGAAAAATGAATAGTTACCAAACAAGGTACTCAAATACTGCCCCAATCATCCAACGGCATGAGCGAAAGAAATGTACAGAATAGGACATCCCAATACTGCCCCAATCACCCAACGGCATGAGCGAGAGAAATGTACAGAATAGGACATCCCAATACTGCCCCAATCACCCAACGGCACGAGCGAGAGAAATGTACAGAATAGGACATCCCAATACTGCCCCAATCACCCAACGGCACGAGCGAGAGAAATGTACAGAATAGGACACCCCAATACTGCCCCAATCACCCAACGGCACGAGCGAGAGAAATGTACAGAATAGGACATCCCAATACTGCCCCAATCACCCAACGGCACGAGCGAGAGAAATGTACAGAATAGGACATCCCAATACTGCCCCAATCACCCAACGGCACGAGCGAGAGAAATATACAGAATAGGACATCCCAATACCGCACCCCAACGCCCAACGGCACGAGCGAGAGAAACAGAGACATCCCAATACGTCTCCCCAATCACCCAACGGCACGAAATTTAGAGAGAAATACGAATAGGACATCCCAATACTGCCCCAATGACCCAACGGCACTAACGAGAGAAATATACAGAATAGGACATCCCAATACCAACCCACTACCCCACCGGCATGAGCGAGAGAAATGTACAGAATAGGACATCCCAATACTGCCCCAATCACCCAACGGCACGAGCGAGAGAAATGTACAGAATAGGACATCCCAATACTGCCCCAATCACCCAACGGCACGAGCGAGAGAAATGTACAGAATAGGACATCCCAATACTGCCCCAATCACCCAACGGCACGAGCGAGAGAAATGTACAGAATAGGACATCCCAATACTGCCCCAATGACCCAACGGCACGAACGAGAGAAATATACAGAATAGGACATCCCAATACTGCCCCAATTACCCAACGGCATGAGCGAGAGAAATATACAGAATAGGACATCCCAATACTGCCCCAATCACCCAACGGCACGAACGAGAGAAATATACAGAATAGGACATCCCAATACTGCCCCAATTACCCAACGGCACGAGCGAGAGAAATATACAGAATAGGACATCCCAATACTGCCCCAATCACCCAACGGCACGAGCGAGAGAAATATACAGAATAGGACATCCCAATACTGCCCCAATCACCCAACGGCACGAACGAGAGAAATATACAGAATAGGACATCCCAATACTGCCCCAATTACCCAACGGCACGAGCGAGAGAAATGTACAGAATAGGACATCCCAATACTGCCCCAATCACCCAATGGCATGAGCGAAAGAAATGTACAGAATAGGACATCCCAATACTGCCCCAATCACCCAATGGCATGAGTGAGAGAAATATACAGAATAGGACATCCCAATACGGCTTCTAAAACCTTACAGCATGGGAAGGGGATAGTTGCAGAAGAGATCACCTCAATACTGCTCACCCTACAGAAGGAGAGGAGGATGTTTACAGAATAGGGCACCCAAATACTGCTCCAATTGCCTGATAGACAGAGAGGACAGTTACAGGATAGGGGACCCTAAAACAGCAGCCATCACTCTACATGATTTTCAGAGAAAATTACTTACATTACTTACAAAATGAAGCACCCCAATAATTCTAATTCCCCCAAATCCTACATCCAGACAAAAGGATAATTATAGACTCGGAAACCCCAATCATTCTACAGCAGGAAGAGTCATAGGCCCGTAAGAATAAGTGTATACAAAGAGAAGAGAGGAGGGGATGGTGAAGAGGAGTCCACCCAAAACAGGGATCGCAATGTGTAGAGTGGTCTCCACCATACTTACTTCCCAAACACGGTGTACTTCATGTCCAGGTGGGGTTGTTTGCCATATGTAATGAAGAACTGGGAACTATTAGTATTGGGACCGTTGTTGGCCATTGAGACGACTCCTCGTACACTGTGCTGGGGACATAATAAAGGAAAGACATCAGTTATCAGAATCAACTGGAAATGCCCGATTCCACTGTTTGCTGTATGATTTATACTAAATACAATCTGAGATTTCATTCCTGTTTGGGTAGCCCTTTAATTGGACCTGTCATGGTACATACAACTTCCAGCTGATAGCATGTAGATCTAAGCAGAGGACTGAGCGACAGGGAAAACAGGAGAACCCTCCCAAATGTGGTTCTCTGTAGTTCCTCACCAAGTGTGTCTTGTTCTGGCTGGGGGAGTTAACAATGTTCTGATTCTGACGTGCTGGAAGTGCAAGTCAGATGTCGAAATCATCAAAGAAAACTGCCCAGCTTGGGCAAGTGTCCCAAAGCAAGGCCAATCGCAGCAGAGGGGATGGCAGTGGAGGGTGGGTGTTACAACATGGTAAGACCCATTGACCCCGTGAGAATGGCAGGGTGTTGCTGGAAACTTGTTTCCATTCAGCTAGAGGATTGGAGAAGATGGGTGCAGATGTTGGGTCATAGAGCCATGCTCATCATTACCTTTCCAATTAAATTTTCAATAGTGTTCGATGGGGTTGAGACACAGGCTCTGTGCAGGCTCATCATGCTCTCTGGCTCTGATGTAAATAATTTAAATATAGATGTTGCTTTGGGCACAGAGACTTCCTAATGTTGCGAAAGGAAATGACCTTCCACCTCTCTGGTGCCACAAAGTTAGAAACACTGAAATATCTAGAATGCCATTGAATGTCATAATGTTAATAAAAAAACAAAAAACCTCCCCCCACTGAAACATAAAGGCTTATGCAAGACAAAGAAAACAGGGCCAGGCCACGACTCCTCTGTGACTACGTTTCATAGTGAGTACTATGCAGTCAGGCAGGTAGCATCTGTCCAACCCCAGGTCACCCCCTGCCAAGTGATTAATCTCTCTAAAGGGCGCTCTTCTCCTAAACCAGAGTGCAGTGATGGTGAAAATTATGCCATAAAATACCTGGCTTAGAATTGTGGGCGAAAACAAATGACATGACGCTGCTGATGTGACATTCTTTGTTACTTTCACTAGCAAACATCACCAATGGACCGCTCAACAGCCAGACCAATGAAAGGCTTTCTTTAACCAGGGAAGCGAGATTGTGTTCCACAGCCTTGTTCCAACATGCTAGAAGAACTGTAGCTACACAGCATTCCCTTAATGTTGCTTTCAGTATAATTAGGGCCACACCACAGAAACAGAGTTATGTGAGCACAGAGACCCTCGTCAGACTCTACCGAGTTCCTTCTGGAAGCGGTTCGGTACCCAGTGGCAATAATTGTTACTAAGGACAGAAATTATTTTTTCAATATGTCCTTCGATATTATACAGCCACATCCAGTGAGCCTGCATCGCTAACATGAAGTGAGTGACCGAGTGGAAGTTAAATTGGCAATTTTATGAATTGATTTTGGACAATTTGCGAATGCCATGAGGGTTTCCTTGTTAATTATTGCTTCCCTATGACACAAATGCGATTATGCGAGTGCTATATTTGATTGGTATATTCAAGGTAATAGCTGCACACATACCAACTTTCATCTGTGATGGCAGCAGTCTCTCCAGGGTATATGGAACAGCGGTGAGAGGGGACTCTCCACTGTTTAGAAAGATGTGCAATATTTATTTATTTTAATTCTAGAGGTCCCTGGCACTGTTAGAGTTACGGGAAAACGCCAAATGTTAAAGTGAATATTGGCTGTGAGTGTGAATTAGACACCTGTAAGTAATGGACTGGATCCCCTAACTAGAAGAGGTCCATCTCAGCAGTGCAAGTTCCACATTTAGAACAGATCTATCAAACAACAGAATCAGATATTAAATCAGAAACACACACCTTCAAGTATTCACTAAATTCATCTTCAAACTTCCGGCCCCAGATGCTTTGACCTCCTTTTCCGGAACCTGAGTAGAATGAGAAACTATTAGCCACAGCAGACAAGGGCAAGGGAAAACAAGGGGAAGAGGATAAAGAGTTCAGTGACAACAGTGATAGAGAAGAATGAGTTCTGATACTATAAAAGAGGATACTCAGCATACAAGGCTCCTGATATATACTGCTTTAGAATTGGGTTGTTCTCAATGACATTCAGTATGTAGAATCACTATATAGCTGTAGCCAAATGACCACGTCTAGCGACTTCTCGCACACAGCCTTTTCTTTACAATTAGAAACAAGCACAGCAGGATGCATTTACATTAATGTATGAACTCACCTGAAGGATCTCCTGTTTGTACCATGAAGCCTTTAATGTTCCTGTGGAAGAGGCACCCAGTGTAATAGTTACCGGCGCATAGAGCGAGGAAGTTCTAAGAGACACATTGAAAGCCAAAGTTATTATACAGTAACCTAGAACAACGCATAACATAGAGACGCAGCCTAGAACAATCCTCAATAGATGGACACAAAGCCTCGAACAACACCCAATAAATGGACAGAAAGCCTCAAACAGCTCATAACACAGAGACCCAGCCTAGAACAATACCCAATAAATACACACAAAGCCTCAAACAACGCATAACACAGAGACCCAGCCCAGAACAATACCCAATAAATGCACACAAAGCCTCAAACAGCTCATAACAGAGACCCAGCCTAGAACACACAATAAACCCACACAAAGCCCAGAACAACTCATAACACAGAGACCCAGCCTAGAACAATACCCAATAAACGCACACAAAGCCTAGAACAACTCATAACACACTCAGCCTAGAACAATACCCAATAAATGTGTATAAAGCCTCGAACAACTCATAACACAGAGACTCAGCCTAGAACAATACCCAATAAATGTGTATAAAGCCTCGAACAACTCATAACATAGAGACTCAGCCTAGAACAATACCCAATAAATGTGTATAAAGCCTCGAACAACTCATAACACAGAGACCCAGCCATAAGCCCCAAGACTGTTGTTAAAGGGCACAATCTCCCAGGGGCCATAGTCAGAAGGTATGAGGCCGGCAATCAGTCCCCTCCAAAAACCAGTGGCGAGGTCGCTTTCACAGAAATCCAGCCTAGAACAGCCTAATAGAGCATCGGTAATTAAAATAAAATGTATGTTATAAAGAGTTAGAGTAACCCTTTAATTGATGGAAATTCAATGTGAATTTCAAATTTTTAGACACAATAGCTAACCTGGAAACATAACCAAAATCAGCAAGTCTTCAGTTTGGCTATTTTGAGATTAAATTTGAATAATAAATAAAAATTCACCCGTTCCTGCTAAATCTGACAGTGGTACAGCCTGAGCACACTAACAGTTTAACGCTATAAGAAGCGATGTGGTTTTCCATTCCAGGTATAAAAATATAAAACAGTTACATTGGGCACATATTCCCCCAGTTTGGTAACCGTTTACTTACCTCGCATGCTTTAGGTGCTCTCTCACAAAACACTTCGATTTTAATGTCTCCTAAATCAGTGTGAAGTGTCACAGCCTGTGTGGGGAAGACAGACAGACAGACACAGTTATACCTTGATTAACAAGGAATTCTTTACAGGTAACAATGGACAGAAGGCATGCACTCACCATTTCAGGCTACGGGAAGGGCTCTGATCAATAAAATGAGAAAATAAAACACATTATTTCATTGGGACTTTTACAATAGAACCAAGTATGGGAAAAAGAAAAATCAGGAACTCATGAAAAATTCTGCATAATCCAACTCATTGAGATGGATAGAATGTTACATCCTATAAAGAGAAATGAAGCAATGTATTGAGTAAAAACTGCAGAGATTGATTTAACCAAAACACATTTGCATGGAAGGGTCATTTGAATAGGTATTTTTTTTACCCTAGTGTTATTTTATTTATTGTTCTATATATAATTGTGCAGGACTGCCACACATAAGATAAGTTTTCCAGTCGGCTATTTTACCCTTAATGTGAAATTCACCTTGGATCCATTGACTTTGAATCCTTACTTTATTGAATACCGCTGGCACTGTAGTAGCGCTCTTGCATGCTACTGGAGTTGTTCTTGATCCCAATAATAACCAAGGACAGTGAGACTGCGGCAAGCGGGTCAGCAGGGAGTATGAAATCAGGATAACAAAAGTGCCCTGCAGTATACAGAATTCATACACTGCATGATTCCTCAGTGATGACATGATATCCTACCTGGGCTGCAGGGCACTTTCTATGCGCTCCCCATCAATATGTATACATGATACGTGTCCACGCGGTAACCCAGGAACATGACGTAGGAATTATTATTATTATTATACAGATATCCCAGTACACATGAAACTACTGAGAACTGCAGCCTCCCTGGCTAAACATTTTGATATTACACCATTATTATAATTACCATTCATTATTATCACTTTTAATTACTATTACTTTTTATAATTCTCACTATTCATTATTGTAACTTTTAACCGTCGTTACAATTCATTATCACTTTATATCATTATTAATATCATTGTCAGTTTTTATTATTATTAATATTGATTATAGAAACATAGAATGTGATGGCATATAAAAAACCATTCGGCCCATCTAGTCTGCCCAATTTTCTAAATACTTTCATTAGTCCCTGGCCTTATCTTATAGTTAGGATAGCCTTATGCCTATCCCACACATGCTTAAACTCCTTTACTGTGTTAACCTCTACCACTTCAGCTGGAAGGCTATTCAATGCATCCACTACCCTCTCAGTAAAGTAATACTTCCTGATATTATTTTTAAACCTTTGTCCCTCTAATTTAAGACTATGTCCTCTTGTTGTGGTAGTTTTCCTTCCATTAATTACAGTCTCCTCCTTTACTGTGTTGATTACTGTCAGTGTTTACATTAACCTGGTGCAGATAGAGAGCAAAGTGTTTAATAAATCCAATAAACTGAACAAATCCATGAGATAATCTATCCTGCAATACCCACTGCCACAGCCCATAACACACAGGAAAACAAAGTTATTCTCAACAAACTGGAGGAGCTAATGCTCACAATGCTCACAATGCTCTGCAAACTCACGTTTGGGCTCCAGAGGGTGAACCAAGATGGCCGCCGCCTGTTACTCCTCCGAGCTTGCTGCCACTTCCTGGGAGTACCAAGATGGCCGACTTCCTGTCTGCCAACCATGAGTGTGAGGCTGGACTTCCGGTTCTGTGGGAGCAGCAAGATGGCGGTGTCCATGTCCTCAGTTTAGAGTTAGTTTCCGGGTTATACCTGCTGCTGCTGCTGCTGCTGGTTAGTGAATGCAGAGTGAATGCAGGTACTTCCATTAAACAGCCTGCAGAGCCTTTACATGGAGACTGTGTGAGCAGAGCAGCTAATTACAGACTGTCCTGATACAGAGTCAGAGATTGCTATGATACTTTGTAATTATTTTCTATTTGTTGGTTATTGTTGGAGAGGAAGGTTTCCAGTTCTGCCACCATGTGTCACTGGGCATACACTGCACACAATCCATAAACTGTTATATTGATTTATTACTGGCATTTATAAAGGGCCAACGCATTCCGCAGCGCTGTACGACTGTGTTACCGAATATTATTATTCACAATCAATGGTTTATTTGCAAAGACTAATTTGTAAACATTTATTGTAGTTTAAATACTGGGAGTATTATTGCTGTGGAGCTCTGTTATACACTCAGACACATTACTGGGAGTATTATTGCTGTGGAGCTCTGTTATACACTCAGACACATTACTGGGAGTATTATTGCTGTGGAGCTCTGTTATAACACATTACTGGGGTATTATTGATGTGGAGCTCTGTTATACACTCAGACACATTACTGGGAGTATTATTGCTGTGGAGCTCTGTTATACACTCAGACACATTACTGGGAGTATTATTGCTGTGGGGCTCTGTTATACACTCAGACATATTACTGGGAATATTATTGCTGTGGGGCTCTGTTATACACTCAGACACATTACTGGGAGAATTATTACTGTGGAGCTCTGTTATACACACATAGACACATTACTGGGAGTATTATTGCTGTGGAGCTCTGTTATACACTCAGACACATTACTGGGAGTATTATTGCCATGGACCTCTGTTATACACGCAGACACATTACGGGGAGTATTATTGCCATGGACCTCTGTTATACACGCAGACACATTACGGGGAGTATTATCGCTGCGGAGCTCTGTTATACACTGAGACACATTACTGGGAGTATTATTGCTGTGGAGCTCTGTTATACACTCAGACACATTACTGGGAGTATTATTGCTGTGGAGCTCTGTTATACACTCAGACACATTACTGGGAGTATTATTGCTGTGGAGCTCTGTTATACAATCAGACACATTACTGGGAGTATTATTGCTGTGGAGCTCTGTTATACACTCAGACACATTACTGGGAGTATTATTACTGTGGAGCTCTGTTATACACTCAGACACATTACTGGGAGTATTATTACTGTGGAGCTCTGTTATACACTCAGGCACTCTGTGTATATTCGGTTACACACACTCTTACACAAAAAATGATGGACTGAGTGATTTATACCTCAAGTAGGGGCTGTCACTCCAGTAAAAGGTGTGGCGGACCGCCTGGCACCCCGACCTCTCCTACTCCAGAGAGTCCAGCCTGATAGCTCTTACAAGAGCTAGCAGTTATAATCCACGGGAGTATAGTGGTATATCAATCACCAGAGAAAATATAGCTGTTCCCTCCAAACATGAGACAAGGCTCTATTTTGAGGATGTAGAGGAACTGGTTTAATGGAAGCCATATGCAGCCTTGTATGCAACTCTCCATGCGTGGGGTTTCTGGATACATATTGGACCTGAGAGGAAACTACAGTAAAATTTACTCGTAATTACATTAACTCTCCGGTCCAGGACATTGCCACACAAAACAGGGTAATCCCTCCCTTGTGCCTGAGAGATAATTGAGTCAAGAACTGTACTAAAGTCAATTCTCCCCAGGCACAGAAAACATACATTTTAACGATATCCCGAAAGTACCCCCAAAACACATGGAGACTCCACAAAAGTCACATCCCCTGATAGCCCCCATCTAAAAATCGCCCAGATCGGTTCAGGGGTTTGGGATTTCCATGTAAGTCGTAATTTTGACAGACCGTGTATGTTGTCCTATGCCCAAAACAGTTCCAGGGAATCAGGGCTAACGGTTGGTCTCTCTTTCTGGAGTACAAAAGTGCATAACTCACATAAACAGAGCCTTTTAACAGTCCTGAACAAGGGGCCATAGTCCTGAGGCAGGCCCCTCCATGAACCCGTGACGAGGTTCAGTTCGTCACAAAAGGTATGTTCTTTATACAAGATGGATTACTGGGAAAAGTATAGCTTAGACATTTACTGTCAATTGTTAGGTTTGTTTTTTTCCTCCTGACCATGCCTTTGTTTCAGCATAAAAGTAGACAACAGGGCCTTTGAATTATGTGTGTCAATGGCACTTGAAGGATTAAGAATTTAGTTACGGGCTGTTTACCTCTATTTGTGTGTATTTTTGCTTTCTTTACACATTGTGTAGTTAGTGTAATGTCTGCATTATCCACAGCATATTTTCCTTAGTTTGTTTAATTTAAGTCCAGTTCCATATCTCAATTTTTCTCTCTATCTAGACTTTTTCTCTTTGGCTTTCTATCACACTTTACCCTCACTGGATGCTGCTGAGCTGGACCTTCAAGAGTCTCCTTCAACCAGTCAGTCTGAGTAGGTGGTTAGCACAGCGCGGTGTAATGGATCTTAGTGCAGTGGTCTCTCATCTGAATGCATTTGCTCCCCCAGCTTTGGCAGAGAGCTGGGATAATGTAGGTCTCTTGGTGGAACCCACACCTCCACACATGGTCCAGAAACTCCTGCTGACCAATGACCTGACGGAAGATGTGCTGGAGGAGGCGGTGGGAATGGGTGCTGAAATGGTCCTGTCCTATCACCCTCCCATATTCAAGGCTCTGAAGCGCCTCACTTGTGGGAACTGGAAGGAGAGGTTGATGGTGAAGGCCCTGGAGAAACGGATAGCCATCTACTCTCCCCACACTGCCTATGATGCCCTCTCCAAAGGAGTTAATGACTGGCTCGGTAGAGCAACTGGTAATAGAGCACTGCTTGTCTGTTTTGGCCTCTTTAATTATTTGCCTGTTTTTGTGTCCTTCTTCTGTGTAATTTGGGCTAACTTTCTCTTGCATTATATCCTGGAAAGCCTTGATTCATAAAAATGACACTGTTGGTAAAATTATTGGGGGTGTTTTTTCATTTTTAATTTCTGAGATGCACATCTTACATGCCTTCAAAAATAATCAATCTAAATTCTACATGGTATCTGACTGGTTTCTAGCCTCTACAAACTCTTTAAATTGTGTGTTCCTTTCAATCCCAAACAGTCTCTATCTGCTTTAACCCCCCATGTCTGCTTCTAACTGTCATATCTTTTTATAACGTGTATATATCTCCAGGACCATGCGTATCATTACCTCTGCGTGCCTCCTTGTCGCTGTCCCACCCTGGAGGAAATGCCCACGTCTTGGAGTTCAGCTGTGGCCTCTCTGAGAGTGTATTATCCAGAGTAAAATCCCTGCAGGGGGTCTGTCTGCGCACCTTTCAAGTCAGGTATTTCTACACTATGAGAATAGTACATGTCCACTCTCTGAATATTCCGCTATGAACCATAAGCATTATGTATTTTACCCACCAGCGAGGAGGGAGAGAAAAGAACCCGCGTCCGTCTCAGCTGCTCCCAGAAGGCTTTACAGCAGACTCTATCAATCCTAACTGAAGATCCATGTGTGTATAGAAGTGTGGAGCTCCTCACCCTGCAGAAGGTCACCATAACTACATCTTACAGACACATAATGTGCCCTTTAGCCCTTTATAGAAAATAACCTTCTTATCTCTCCTGCAGCCCCCTCTTCTGGACACTGGGATGGGTCGTCTTTGCACGCTGACTGAACCAGTTTCCTTAGCAACTGCACTTGAACGCATTAAAACTCACGTGGGCTTAAATCACCTGCGCCTGGGCATTGGAAGGGGCAAAACCTTGGGTGGGTGTAATGTATGTTTAACATCGCTGCCCTCCCTGTATATGTACAGCTTGCTATTTGTGAATTAACAATACGAAGATACATCTCAGTCCTGCATGAAGTGAACATCGACCACTAACTTTTCACAGAGTTTCACAAACCGAGAAACGTCTTGTATTCCCCAGTAAATAATGTTCTGCCCTTTGACTAGCGTACATGACTATCTCTTTCTCTGCTGCTCTCTGTATAAACAGCTATCTATAATTCCACTCTTCTAAAGGGCAGTGTACATGTGACCTCTAAGTGTCTACAAATTATTTTGTATGAAAATGTGTAAAAGTAGAAAAATATAAAACACTTTTTTTCAATCCTCCTGTACTTCTCTGACTAGGCT
The DNA here is from genome assembly GCA_933207985.1 of Pelobates cultripes. Lineage (NCBI taxonomy): Eukaryota > Metazoa > Chordata > Amphibia > Anura > Pelobatidae > Pelobates > Pelobates cultripes. The sequence goes on from OW240918.1 coordinate 150,707,315, forward strand.
TCTATTCTTTTATGCTCGTTCCTGTGCATGCCTGGCGCTTTCCTAGAGAACTTAACGCAAGCCGTTTGCACTTATGTGCCTTCTCACATTTTCTGTGAACGTCTGACAGCTGTGTGTGTGTTCAAACATTTCCCATCAATTGACATGAGCAGCTTACATGGCGTATAGTGCCTCTAATGCTGATTTCACAGGGGGTTATGGATTGGCTGAGATAAATTAGCCACTTCCTTATTGAATGTTATGGGTGGATATTTTCCTAGGTCTTTAATAATCAGTTTTTTTTAGTATTACTCTTGGCTAAAATATAATACATATATTCCTCTCTTTCTCAGAATCCTCAGTGAGCACGGTAGCTGTTTGTGCCGGATCAGGGAGCAGCGTTCTCAGTGGAGTCCCTGCAGATCTCTATCTAACGGGTAACAACCTGTACCCCCCCAGTGAATACCGTTTAACCTCCATATATTAATCTCTGAACCTGGTTACTCCAGGTACCATGACAACTTCAGTGATTTGAAGTGATCATGGTGCCTCAAGCCTGTATATGCAGCGTCTTGCATTAAAACGCGCTTACGGAGTCTAATCCCTCTTCTGACGAAGGTGTAACTCCGCCTCCAGCAGCGTCATTGCAGCTCTGCAGAAGCTGGAAGTGCCTCACTGGACCATCCGGGAGCATTTGAGCCCAGCGGGGCAAACTGGTTTTCCCATTACCGGAGAAACAGGCCAGATTATTCCTTGCATCATAACTAATCCAGATTGCAGTAAAACTCAGTGTTCCAAGCCGTGATTGCCCACCAAGGTTGGAAGGCTAATTAGGAAGTCCGCACACATTAGCCAAACATAGCAGAGGAACTGGCAAATTGGTGCCAGCAATTATTTGTCAAACTGTTTATCTAGTATAGCATATACGTTTGTAAAAGGCAATATGTGATGATTTATTAGCTGAGCACTGGTTGTTGGACCTTTTCTATTCCAAGAAACGATTCACTGCTCTGGGCTCTAACTAGTCCTCCTGCTGCTGTTAACTTTAAAGGATGTCCTCTTAGGTACCAGGGTTTGGCTTATGAATTGGATAATGGGGATATTCCATTGTCTCTTTGCCCCTGCAGGTGAGATGTCCCATCATGATGTCCTGGATGCGGTGGCTGAAGGACGAAGCGTTGTTCTGTGTGAGCACAGTAACTCTGAGCGGGGATATCTGAAGGAGCTGCGGGTTCAGCTCGAGGAACGACTGAAAGGGAAAGTGCAGGTTGTGGTGTCCCAAACTGACAGAGACCCCCTGCAGGTGGTTTAAAGGGCGAGACTGAGAGAATCCAATAAAATGCACTGTGTACGTGTCTGTGTTTTTGTCTTTTTTTTTTTAAATTTATTTTTGTAACATAATGGTTAATACTATTTACAAGTGTGACTTTAAAGGAACAAATGTGTATTTCTGAACCTAAAGTGTTAAAAAACACGATGTAGCCCCTTGGCTCCCCTTCATAAATATAGTAAAAACTCTCCTTATTTCGTAGGAAAGCATTGGATTGGCTGAGATTGTCAATTCTTAATGATCTCAGCCAAAAAGGCAGGGTGGAGGGAGGAGCCAAACACCACTCTAGCAAATCAGCATCTCTATGAGGAAAGTTCAGTGTTTCCAGTGAATGTCAGTCGCACTGACCCTGGAAGCACCTCTAGTGGCTATGTTCCTAGGCTGTCTTTTCTCTGAAAACAGTGTTTACAGCAGAGCGGCTGCAGGGACATACAATAATCACAAGAGCTACTACTCTAAGCTGTAGTTGTTCTGGTGACTGTGGTGTCTCTTTAAGTATACACATTTGGAAGAATCTGTACATGCAAATCAATATTCCATATTATGGAGCCCTGGCACAAATCCAGTCCAAACCATATACAGCTTTGCTATTGGCTGCACACGGTCCTGATTATCAAACCTGAACTAATCGGGCCGCTGCTCTCCTTTTCTCTTCTGACATCTATAACCACCACCCTTACTGGGTAACAGGACGGAAACAGGACAGACACTTTATTCTGCCACTCAGTATGTCCAGTGAGGAAGAAATTAATAACTTTAAACTGGAATGGCCTTGTGCGTCCCCTGGGGGGGAGGGATAATATCGAGTCGAAACGAGGCTACAGGTATCTGTGGGCTATGGCAATCGACATTTAGGGTGTTCCTCTAATGGGGCTCACGGTAGTGGGTCAACCTATGGTAGGGTGAAGCCTCTTGTGAGTACACTAACAGTAAAACAAAAATCAGATCGGCATAATGTGCACTATGAAACGGTACCATCTCCTCATTATTTAATGTTTACGTTTGATTGCAGTGTTTGACCTTTGCTGAATGCAGGTGCACTGCTTAGTAGAGTAATATTAATATCTAGTCCTGTAATATTACCCCCCTCTCTGTATCCCTCCTGTAATATTACCCCCCCTCTGTATCCCCTCCTGTAATATTACCTCCTCTCTGTATCCATTTCTGTAATATTACCCCCTCTCTGTATCCATTCCTGTAATATTACCCCCTCTCTGTATCCCTCCTGTAATATTACCCCCTCTCTGCATCCCCTCCTGTAATATCCAATGATATTACCCACTCTCTGTATCCCCTCCTGTAATATTACCCCCTCTGTATCCCCCTGTGATATTACCCCCTCTCTGTATCCCCCTGTGATATTTCCCCCTCTCTGCATCCCCTCCTGTGATATTTCCCCCTCTCCGTATCCCCTCCTGTTATATTACCCCCTCTCTGTATCCCTTCCTGTGACATTACCTCTCTGTACCTCTCTCAGCATCCCTCCTGTAATATTACCCCCCTCTCTGCATCCATTCCTGTAATATTACCCCTCTCTGTATTCCTCATTGCTCTAATATTACCCCCTCTCTGCATCCCCTCCTGTGATATTAACCCCTCTCTGTATCCCCCTGGGATATTAACCCCTCTCTGTATCCCCCTGTGATATTTCCTCCTCTCTGTATCCCCTCCTGTGATAGTACACCCTCTCTGTATCCCCTCCTGTGATATTATCCCCTCTCTGTATCCCCCCTGTGATATTACCCCCTCTCTGCATCCCCACCTGTGATATTAACCCCTCTCTGTATCCCCCCTGGGATATTAACCCCTCTCTGTATCC
>OW240918.1:150712940-150787842 GCA_933207985.1 Pelobates cultripes
CCCTGACTGTATAGTGTAATGTACCGTCACGGTGTGCCCACCCTGACTGTATAGTGTAATGTATCATCACTGTGTGCCCACCCTGACTGTATAGTGTAATGTACCCTCACTGTGTACCCCCCTGACTGCATAGTGTAATGTACCCTCACTGTGTGCGTCCCCCCACTGCATAATGTAATATACCCTCACTGTGGGTGCCCCCCCTCTTCTGCCCAACTGCATAGTGTAATGTACCCTCACTGTGTACCCCCCCCGACTGCATAATGTAATGTACCCTCACTGTGTGCCCCCACCGACTGCATAGTGTAATGTACCCTCACTGTGTACCCCCCTGACTGCATAATGTAATGTACCCTCACTGTGTGCTCCCCCCGACTGCATAGTGTAATGTACCCTCACTGTGTACCCCACCGACTGCATAGTGTAATGTACCCTCACTGTGTGCCCCTGACTGCATAATGTAATGTACCCTCACTGTATTACTCCCCGACTGCATAGGTATGGCCGCCTCCTGTGTACCCACACCGACTGCATGGTGTAATGTACCCTCACTGTGTGCCCCGACTGCATAGTGTAATGTTCCCTCACTGTCGTGTCGTCCCTGACTGCAAGTGTAATGCCCTCACTGTGTGCCCCGACTTCATGGTGTAATGTACCCTCACTGTGTGCCCCCCTGACTGCATAGTGTAATATACCCTCACTGTGGGCCCCCCCGACTGCCTGGCATAACATACCCTCACTGTGTGCCCCCCTGACTGCATAGTGTAATATACCCTCACTGTGTGCCCCCCCCAACTGCATAGTGTAATGTACCTTCACTGTGTGCCCCCCTGACTGCATAGTGTAATACACCCTCACTGTGTGCCCCCCCTGATTGCTTAGTGTAATGTACCCTCACTGTGTGCCCCCCTGACTGCATAGTATAATGTTTCCCTCACTGTGTGCCCCCCTGACTGCATAGTATAATGTTCCCTCAATGTGTGCCCCCCATGACTGCATAGTGTAATACACTGTATGCCCCTCCCCCCCCCCCTGCACGGTATACTGCCCCCAGTTTGTCTTCCACTCTGATCCCATGACACAATTTGTTTTGTTTCTCCCCAGGTGAGTCTCCCCCATCCAGTCAGGAGATTGACGCCATGCGTTGGCTCTTCAGTTGTCCTTTTGACCCTGACGGTATCTCGGACGCGTCTTATCTTCACCCTGAGCCCTCTGACCTCCTGATAGAAATTGGCCCAAGGTGAGTTTCCCTGGCCTACAGCGTTTTCCCATGCCTTGCTAGTATTTAGAGCTAGTATACAATCTGTGTGTTTTCCTTCAGGATGAATTTCTCCACCGCAGCCTCCACCAACGCGGTTTCCATCTGTCGCTCTATCGGTCTCTCACATGTAGACAGGATTGAGTGTTCCCGGAGGTACTTGATAAAGGTAAGGCACTCACAGAGCTACACGGAGCAGAATAATATATTGTGCTGGGCCCCGGGAAGAGATTACAAGACAATGTAACAGAGAATAGGGAGTGTTTGTCAGCTGCTGTGGCGAGCACTGATACAGCACGATATTTCTATAATTCACTTATTAACTCATTCTGGTTCATGATGACCTTTCCATTTGTAAAATGAACTCGGGAGGTTTAATTCTGACTCTGGTTCTTCTCTTCCTATTGTCCTTATTATTATTCGGGTCCTTCTGGATGTCTCTTTCCCTAAACCTCTCCCACTCATGCTCTCAGTTCCAGACCCAACCAGAGGAGGACGAGTTGAAGAAGATCTCGATGTCTCTGTATGACCGAATGACGGAATGCGTCTACACTGAGCCTGTGACCAGCTTCGAGGTGTCTGTTCGTCCTGAGCAGGTGTATGAGGTGGATGTGCTGGGGCAAGGCAGGGCGGCGCTGGAGAGGGCCAACACTGAGCTGGGTATGTGTGACGCTTTTATAGCTTGTAATCTCCGGCCCCCTGGTGCTCTGGCATTGTGATTCTATCCTTTCTCTACCTGCCTTGGTCTGGCCCATGTGTTTAATGATATACTTTCCTAGAGATGTCCGCATTAAAGGAAACTAAGCTCTCTTTTCCTTATCGTTGCTGAAAAGACTTGCGTCTCCCCTTTCTCACATCTGTTTTTTGCTATTAATTCAAAACTATGGAATAGGTAAACAGAATATTACAAATCCTTTGAATTTAAGGTGCAGAATGCTGTAAAACACGTATTTATACCCCCAATTTTTTTTATTTTTTTTAAAAAAAACCTCTCCATAATTCGTCATGTCAAAAAAATGCAGCATTTCCTGGCATCCATAGCTGCGTGGCGTGTTTTAGGGTGTTTTTCTGTCTCTTAGCCCATTTGCACCTACTTCCTGATTTGTGTATTTCTTCGTTTTATTTTCGTTTTACAAATGTCTTGCTCATAATACATTAGAAAGGTGCAAAGTGCCCGTTTTTTCCCCCAGATATTTTTTTTCCGCCATTGTCAGTGGTGGATTTTCTGTGATGAATTAAAAATTACTTTAAAATACGAATGCATTTTTCTTTTCCTCTTTGCTTTGTAATTACTTGTTTTGCGTATTCAAAATATAATCTCTTCTTTTACCCGTTAGTGACCAGACCGCTTTTCAATTTTCTTACCGTTTAGGACCAGGGCTATTTTTACATTTCTGAGGTTTTTGTGTTTAGCTGTAATTTTCCTCTTATTCATTTGCTGTACCCACACATATTATATACCGTTTTTCTCGCCCTTAAATGGTCTTTCTAAAGATACCATTATTTTCATCATATCATATAATATACTTTAAACAAATTATAAAATATGAAGAAACATTTAAAAAAAAAACACTTTTTCTAACTTTGACCCCCAGAATCTGTTATGCATCTATAACCGCCAAAAAACACCCGTGCTAAATAGTTTCTAAATTTTGTCCTGAGTTTAGAAATACCCAATGTTAACATGTTCTTAGCTTTCTTTGGAAAGTTATAGGGCTATAAGTACAAGTAGCACTTTGCTATTTCCAAACCATTTTTATTTTTTCAAAATTAACAAAAGTGTTAATTAAATTGTAACACTGATATCTGTTCGGAATCCCTGAATAACCCTTCACATGTATATATTTTGCAAATGTAGACAACTCAAGGTATTGCAAATGGGGTATGTCCAGACTTTTCTACTAGCCACTTAGTCACAAACACTGGCCAAAGTTAGCTTTCATTTTTGTTTGTATGTAAAAAATGCAAAAACCTAAATTGAATGCTAAATTTGGCCAGTGTATGTGGCAACTAAAAAAACTTAACATGCCCCATTTGCAATACATTGGGTTGACTACTATTGCAAATGGTATGCCATCATGGAGGTCATTCTCATTCCTGGGCTACCATACGGTCTCAAAGGCAACAAAAACAATCTGGCAAAATTCAATGAGAAAAAACGGAAATGCAAACCTTATATTTGACCCTGTAACTTTAAAAAACAAACATAATACCAGTACATGGGGAGTACTGTTATACTCTGGAGACGTCGCTGAATACAAATATTAGTATTTCAAAACAGTAAAATGTATTACAACACTTATATCATCAGTAAAAGTGCTGTTTGTGTGTGAAAAATGTGACTTTCACTGACGATATCATTGTTGTGATGTTTTAAAACACCTATATTTGTGTTCAGCGAAGCCTCCCAAGTATAACAATACCCCCCATGTACAGGTTTTATAGTGTCTTGGAAAGTTATAGGGTTAAATATAGGGCTTGCGAACCAAATTCTCTGGACCTTCTGCTTGGGTTGTCAGGCAGGTCCCTCAAATTGTAATTAATGAAATTACTTAATTTTGTAAAAATATTATATAAATATATATGTAGAATTTAAATATATTTTTTATGTATAGCTATATGTGTGTAATATAGTTTATGTATGTATGTATGTATATGTGCATATAAAAGTAATTAGATCATAGAAACTTATAGAAACATAGAATGTGACGGCAGAAAAGAACCATTCGGCCCATCTAGTCTGCCCAATTTTCTAAATACTTTCATTAGTCCCTGGCCTTATCTTATATCTAGGATAGCCTTATGCCTATCCCACGCATGCTTAAACTCCTTCACTGTGTTAACCTCTATCACTTCAGCTGGAAGGCTATTCCATGCATCCACTACCCTCTCAGTAAAGTAATAGTTCCTGATATTATTTTTAAACATTTGCCCCTCTATATTAATACATATTGTAGCGGAACGCCAATATTAAATCCACGAATTCCGCTGGTCCAGAAACGAATCCACAGTCAAGCGCTGAAAACACCAAGGCAATATCCCCAACCTCCCAATAACCGGACGAGACACAGTTTTGGGAGTCAACTGACAATCCTTTAATCGGCACGACAATTTATACAAGTCCCCATGCAAGGGGTTTCCTGAGTCCCTTCCCAGGGGCACTCCCAGAGGGGACTACATGGGGGACTTACAGTATAACATATTTCTCCCATCAGGCACTGCTGCACGAGAGGGATCATCCTCCCAGAATGCACCGTTAAGGGGATTATCCCCTCGTGCAGCAGAACCGGCAATTCATACAAAAATACATAACTTTTAAAATACACGGTGGATTTACACGAATGGACGTTCGGTAGTTAGCTGGGGTCTGGGCGCATCATTCGTGAGATTGCCGCTCAGATCCCAGCTAAAATAACCGAACGCCGCACAGAAAACACATTTCTTTCCAAACACACGAAAAGAACCGATTACTTTTAGTGAACCTGGTTCTGAAACTCCCGAACGTCCTGGAGGCTCAGCGGTGTTCGTGCCGTCGAATAGCTATTGGTAATGCTATGCGTTCGACAACACGGACCCGCTGAGGAACGAAGGATCCAAGATGGCCGACCGCCGCATGGTCGGTAGTCGAACGACGGCCACCCAGGAGAGCCTCTAATTACCGATTGCAACATTGTTGCAATCGGTTAACTAGCGCCACACGCCTCTAAGTGTGTGGGCTATTAGGGGGTGTCGCGTTCGTTTCACGAACGGCCCTCCAAAGTGCCGTTCGTGAAACGAACGAGAATCCCCATACAAACCGCCATTGGCATTCGGCGAAACCAGTAATTACAGTCTCCACAGAAATACATCTAGCACATACATAGGAATACAACGCATCTCTCTCCAGACCTGTAGGCAACCCTTAAAGGCACAGTCTCTAGTTATTGTCCAAGTGGCTAGGTTTGCCACACATATATATGATCCAAGTACTTTTATTACAGTTATAAACTGTTTTAAAACTTTATTTTAACTTGTAAAACTTTTTTACAGGCTTTAGGGGGATAGCCTGAGAGCTCAGGCAGTCCCCCAGCGGCCTGGCAGTCAGGAGAGGTATTGCAGAATGCCTTGACATCGAGGCATTGCTGCAATACCCTCAGAGCGGCTGGAAGCGATCACGAAAGCTTCAAGCACTCTTATTTGCCACGGACGTACTAGGTACATCTGAGGTCCTTAAGGAGTCAATTAGCAGTTTAAAACAGTCTTTTATTTATTTTATAATTATTATAAAAACACGTGATTTCATTCAGATTTCACACGTTTAAAATATACTAAGTCCCACCATGGTCTCCTGTTACTATCCGACTGTTAATTGAGCAATGAAAAGTTTAGACGAGAGCAAGAAATGTCTGACTGAATGTGCGTCACAACGTGAAGGATTAAAACGTGGCAAAACAAAACTAAATGTATAGCTATTTTTTGTTTTCTAATTAATACTTTTAGTATTTTTTAAGATGATTTCACATTAATGTGATTTTGTCGATTCTCGTAGGTTTGGCGTTTGACTCGTGGGATCTCGATTTTTACACGGCTCTGTTCCAACGCGTCGGGCGGAACCCTAGCAGTGTAGAATGCTTTGACCTGGCGCAGTCTAACAGGTCGGTGTTTTCTCTGGTGAATATGCTGTTACTTTGTCCTCTCTAGTATGAGGTCTCTCAGTAGACAGGTGAATGACAGAGCTGTCTCTCCCACAGTGAGCACAGTCGCCATTGGTTTTTTAAAGGCAGGCTGACGGTCGATGGGGAGGAGAAGGAGATGTCTCTGTTTGACATGATCATGAAGACTCAGGATACGAGTAATCCGAACAATGTTATCAAATTCTGTGACAACAGCAGGTCTGTATATCGTCAATATTCTTTACCCACAGGCTGTATACAGTGCAAATATCCCATACCATGCAGCCTGTATATAGTGTATATTCCATACAGCCCAGCCTGTATATATCCCATACTACACAGCCTGTATATAGTGTATATTCCTTACAGCCCAGCCTGTACATATTGCATACCACTCAGCCTGTATAAAGTGTATATTCCATACAGCCCAGCCTGTATATATTGCATACCATGCAGTCCGTATATAGTGTATATTCCATACCATGCAGCCTGTATATATTGCATACTGCCCAGCCCGTATATAGTATATATTTTATACCACAGCCTGTATACAGTGTATATATCCCATACCGCGCAGCCTGTATATAGTGTATATTTTATATCACACAGCCTGTATACAGTTTATATATCCCATACCGCCCAGCCTGTATATATTGCATACTGCCCAGCCCGTATATAGTGTATATTTTATAGCACACAGCCTGTATACAGTTTATATATCCCATACTGCGCAGCCTCTATATATTGCATACTGCCCAGCCCGTATATAGTGTATATTTTATATCACACAGCCTGTATACAGTTTATATATCCCATACCGCGCAGCCTCTATATATTGCATACTGCCCAGCCCGTATATAGTGTATATTTTATAGCACACAGCCTGTATACAGTTTATATATCCCATACTGCGCAGCCTGTATATAGTGTATATTTTATACCACACAGCCTGTATACAGTTTATATATCCCATACCGCCCAGCCTGTATATATTGCATACCGCGCAGCCCATATAGTATAGTGTATATATTGCATACAGTGCTACCCGTATAGTATAGTGTATACAGACAGGTCTGTAAATATTAGGACATCGACACAATTCTAATCTTTTTGGCTCCATACACCACCACAATGGATCTGAAATGAAATGAACAAGATGTGCTGTAACTGCAGACTTTCAGCTTTAATTTGAGGGTATTTACATCCAAATCAGGTGAACGGTGTAGGAATTACAACAGTTTGTATATGTGCCTCCCACTTTTCAAGGGACCAAAAGTAATGGGACAATTGGCTGCTCAGCTGTTCCATGGCCAGGTGTGTGTTATTCCCTCATTATCCCATTTAAAAGTAGCAGATAAAAGGTCCAGAGTTCATTTCAAGTGTGCTATTTGCATTTGGAATCTGTTGCTGTCAACTCTCAATATGAGATCCAAAGCTAGCTGTCACTATCAGTGAAGCAAGCCATCATTAGGCTGAAAAAACAAAACAAACCCATCAGAGAGCTAGCAAAAACATTAGGTGTGTCCAAATCAACTGCACCAAAAGACCCGGCAGACCACGGAAAACAACTGTGGTGGATGACCAAAGAATTCTTTCCCTGGTGAAGAAAACACCCTTCACAACAGTTGGCCAGATCAAGAACACTCTCCAGGAGGTAGGTTTATGTGTGTCAAAGTCAACAATCAAGAGAAGACTTCACCAGAGTGAATACAGAGGGTTCACCACAAGATGTAAACCATTGGTGAGCATCAAAAACAGGAAGGCCAGATTAGCGTTTGCCAAACAACATCTAAAAAAGCCTTCACAGTTCTGGAACAGCATCCTGTGGACAGAGGAGACCAAGATCAACTTGTACCAGTGTGATGGGAAGAGAAGAGTATGGAGAAGGAAAGGAACTGCTCATGATCCAAAGCATACCACCTGATCAGTGAAGCATGGTGGTGGTAGTGTCATGGCGTGGGCATGTATGGCTGCCAATGGAACTGGTTCTCTTGTATTTATTGATGATATGACTGCTGACAAAAGCAGCAGGATGAATTCTGAAGTGTTTCAGGCAATATTATCTGCTCATATTCAGCCAAATGCTTCAGAACGGCGCTTCACAGTGCAGATGGACAATGACCCGAAGCATACTGCAAAAGCAACCAAAAAGTTTTTTAAGGGAAAGAAGTGGAATGTTATACAATGGCCAAGTCAATCACCTGACATGAATCCGATTGAACATGCATTTCACTTGATGAAGACAAAACTGAAGGGAAAATGCCCCAAGAACAAGCAGGAACTGAAGACAGTTGCAGTAGAGGCCTGGCAGAGCATCACCAGGGATGAAACCCAGCGTCTGGTGATGTCTATGCGTTCCAGACTTCAGGCTGTAATTGACTGCAAAGGATTTGCAACCATGTATTAAAATGTGAAAGTTTGATTTATGACTGTTAATCTGTCCCATTACTTTTGGTCCCTTAAAAAGTGGGCGGCACATATACAAACTGTTGTAATTCCTACACCGTTCACCTGATTTGGATGTAAATACCCTCAAATTAAATCTGAAAGCCTGCAGTTAAAGCACATCTTGTTTGTTTCATTTCAAACCCATTGTGTTGGTGTATAGAGCCAAAAAGATTGGAATTGTGTCGATGTCCCAATATTTATGGACCTGACTGTATATTGCATACCGTGCTACCCGTATAGTATAGTGTATATATTGCATATTGTGCAGCCCGTATAGTGTATATATTGCATACCGTGCAGCCTGTATAGTGTATATATTGCATACCGTGCAGCCTGTATCAGCAGCTCTGTTTGTATTGTGGCGGTTGGGTTGTCTCTTTGTGTTGCAGTATATAAAATTTAAACACAATCCTTGATTATTATGATTTCTTTGTCCTCTTAGTGCGATCCAGGGAAGCGAGGTCTCTTGTCTGAACCCCACAGACCCTTCGTGTGCTGGACCTTATTGCTTGCACTCCTCCGTGCGACACCTGATCTTCACTGCGGAAACTCACAATTTCCCAACTGGTGAGTGATGTAATACCTGGGAGAGGATAGAAAGAAAACAGGCAAAGGTGTTAGTGACTGAAGGAGGCTTGGAGGGAGCTGCAGGCAAGGTGGGGGCTCGGAGGGAGCTGCAGGCAAGGTGGGGGCTCGGAGGGAGCTGCAGGCAAGGTGGGGGCTCGGAGGGAGCTGCAGGCATGGTAGGAGAAAGGCCGGAGTCAAACAGGTGTGAGACCAGAATGTGGGTTAAAATTGGATGGAGCAAGGAGGACAAGGGGATATGCCTTTACAATCAGATAAGACTGGTGGTGAGACCGGTGATGTGGCGGATCACCTGGTACCCCGACTGGATACCTCCGCCAAGCACTTCAGCCGCTGCAGCTTGGCCGGAGTCTCACCGCTGCTTCTCACCCTGGATCAGGGTCCTGGATCCAGCTTCTAGTGAATAAAGCTCTCCTGTAGAGAATATAGCTGTTGAGTCATAGCTTTCCCCCACAGACATTACCGAGACTTAATGTTGGTTTAATGGGTCATAGAACAGGCAATTTGTACACAGACCCCCAGCAGGTCGTCTCCATACAGTCGTGCGAACAGTCCTACCGAACGGCGCTCTCCTAGCTCACTTTGAAAAGAATCAGGCGATTGTATAAGTTTAGTGGTGAAAAGAGGTATAATAACTAGATAAATTCTAGTAAAAAAATCAGGAGTGATGTACGAGAACATTTATGTTCTCTTACATCAGTCCTGTTTTTTACTAGAATTTATCTAGTTACTATTCCTCTTTTCACGCTTTTTAGTGGGCACCTGTTTTAAAGTTGTTTTAAACGCTCTATTTCCATTGGTTTCTTTTTGATTTTGAGGATTTTTAATAGATACTATATTATACGTTAGTTCAGCGGTTTTCTCGAGTTAATCTGTCCGATTTTAGTTCCATGCTCTCGACGTCCGAGCACCACAGCCTGCATTTGTGCAAACAAGATGGCTGCCAACACATTTCCCACGTGTTTGTTCATGCGAACGGCGGCCACCCAGCAGAACACTTGAAACAGCTAGGTCCGAACAAATGATTGAGGTGTCAGAGAGGTCAACAGGGGTTAACAAGCCAAGAGGTGGTCCGAGTACAGGGGGTATAAAGAGGGAAATTCGTGAGTTTGTTCGGTTAATCAGAGTATAATCGGTGACAGGGTGGTCTGTCACACGGGCCATAGTCTTTGGGCAGGAGGCTAGCTAGCAGGCTCCTCCAGGAGCTTGTGGGATAGGCACATTTGCCACAGGTGCTTTGTTACGGGTATTTTTGTGCCAAATTTCCTCACTCTTTGCTTTTTTTTTGTACCAGGTGTCGCTCCCTTCAGCGGAGCTACCACCGGCACAGGTGGACGTATTCGGGATGTTCAGAGCACGGGACGTGGGGCCCATGTTATTGCGGGTACAGCTGGGTACTGTTTTGGGAACCTTCATATTCCAGGTACGTATCCCTGTCTCCCTGTACACAGGGAGCAATCTATTCAATCTGTCTGTGGCCTAACCTTAGTTTTGATTGTACGATGCAGAGATTTATCAGTCTGTTTGCCAATTTTTTCCTCCAGGGTTCTGTTTCCAATTTCTTTATGCTACTTTACATTTTTCAGTCCTATCTGAATTTAAAAACAAGAAACGGAGTTTAGTCTGAGAAACTACACAATCTGTAGAACAATTTAATAAATATAAACGGATTTGATCCCAAAAATAAGACATTTTTCAGAACACTTTGATAAATCTCATCCTATATATCTCTTTGTAAAACTTTTTTTTACCGTTTATGCCTTCAACTCATCTGACAGGCTCTGCTAGCGCCTGGACTGCGGTTTTGATATTGTGTGTGTGTGTGTGTGTGTGTGTGTGTGTGTGTGTGTGTGTGTGTGTGTGTGAGATGTGGTAAAACTGAGACAACAGCCGCAGTATGACTACTGTCCGTTTAATTCTGCAATTTCACTCATTAAATCTAGAACTTCTGCCTTCGTGGACTACATATCCCATAATCCCCTTGTATGGGTTTATGGGATGCGATTAGTCCCCATGCACTAAATGGGAAACCTTTTTACATATATTCGTAAATGTGAAATATTAATGTGTTTCATTTTTTTGTTACCGTTTTCCTAATAGGGTACTCGCTCCCCTGGGAGGACTCTTCCTTTCAATACCCCGTGCAGTTTGCCCGGCCTCTAGAGGTCGCTATTGAAGCAAGTAATGGCGCCTCAGATTATGGGAATAAATTTGGCGAGCCAGTCCTGACAGGTAAGAGTCTAGAATTACCAGGAAGGGATGTTTTTAACTGAAAATGTGTTCGTGTTATATTTACTCTATGAATATCCTAGGATTTGCTCGTTCGTTTGGACTTCGTTTGCCCTCCGGGGAAAGACGAGAATGGGTAAAACCCATAATGTTTAGTGGAGGAATTGGGTCAATGGAGGATGTTCACCATAAGAAAGAGACTCCTGAACCAGGTAAGGGATTCAGTTTGCTCACAGGTCCAGAATATGTTAGGAACCTGTGTGACATCTAAATGGGGACACACCTCCCTTAAAGTACTCTGCTCCTCTACAGACTCTAGTGTACCTTGACTCTAGAGCAAATGGCTAACTGCAGTCCTAAAACATGAGAATGTAAGTTTCAAAGTGAATTTCTTTATATATATATATATATATATAATAATAATATGGCCCGACCAGTTTTCCATTTTATTTTTATGCAGTTTTCCTCTTGTATCTTTATGCCATTCTTTAACCAGTAACTATCTCTGACAGCACCTTAAAACATTTTCGCTTATTGCTGTGTCTCGGTCTGTGAAAGGTTTGCAATCGCTGTGCCGTAGTATAGTAACAATGTGAGGGCGGGCGCTATACACTAAAGGATTATATCCAAGAAACAGAAATTAGGGTAACCAAGGAAATCATTTCTAAATGGTACACTGGAGGAATTAGTGTGTTACCTGGCAACTGACGAATGTGTAGAATTTGAGACATGTTTCTAAATGTTTGAATCCATTTCTCCCAGGAATGCTCGTGGTAAAAGTCGGGGGTCCAATCTATCGGATAGGTGTTGGAGGGGGAGCTGCATCCTCTATTCAGGTAAATATGATTTATAAAGTTAAATAGATTTATTGTTAGGGTGGCAGTCCTGGTACAGAGCTCCATCTTCTGGTTTGGTGGGATTTGAAATTAGAGGTGTTTTTGTTTGTGATAAGTTGGTTCCCAGGATAGTAATTGAGCAGTGGGATCTGAATCTGTCACTCACTGTTATTTAGGTTCAGGGTGATAATGCCATTGATCTTGATTTTGGAGCCGTACAACGAGGGGACGCAGAGATGGAGCAAAAAATGAATCGCGCAGTGCGGGCTTGTGTGGAGAAAATCTCCAGTAATCCAATCTGT
Source organism: Pelobates cultripes (assembly GCA_933207985.1). Classification (NCBI taxonomy): domain Eukaryota; kingdom Metazoa; phylum Chordata; class Amphibia; order Anura; family Pelobatidae; genus Pelobates; species Pelobates cultripes. The sequence continues at coordinate 150,725,251 of OW240918.1, forward strand.
AGCATCCATGATCAGGGGGCAGGAGGCAATGGTGAGTCTTCCTTCACTGCTTTCCCATTCATAATGTACCAAGTGCAAAAACAAACACTTGATGTCAGAGTTCTTTGATGCTGCTCCTAATGTCTCTCTCTGAACAACAGGTAATGTTCTGAAAGAGCTCAGCGAGCCTCAAGGAGCTGTGATCTACACACGCCACTTCCAGGTGAGCTCAGCGTGACCGAGTGGCTTCTAAATTCCTTACTATTCCCTTTCTCTCCCTGTTTACACAAACCTATATATTTTATTCCCTTTCATTAAAGCTCGGGGACCCTACTTTGAGTGTGCTGGAGATTTGGGGTGCAGAATATCAGGAATCCAATGCGTTGCTTGTCCGTCCGTCTGATGAGAAATTCCTGCGTTCTGTTTGCAGTAGAGAGAGGTGCCCTGTAGACTTTGTGGGCAAGATCACAGGAGATGGCAAGGTAAGTGTGCCCTCCCTTCTGACTCTCAGATCAGCAGCTGTAGATTTTTTTAATATATAAATATATATATTTTTCCTTTTTGATACAGTATTTCTCGCCTTGCAGATTGTGTTAGTAAATGGCGGTGAATCCGATCCTGTCCCAAATTCCAGTGACCGTAATAGCCTTCCTGTAGATCTTCAGCTGGACTGGGTACTGGGGAAGATGCCACGCAAGGTACCATCTCCTCCCTGAACACATCAACTCTCACCTCTGCCTCTTATTGATTGGACTGGTCTCCCCAAACTCCTTTTAATTTGCCTTTTTCCTATTTATATTAGGAGTTTGTTCTAAATCGAATTACTCCTAAACTACAACCTTTGAATTTACCCAATGAGCTGACCGTCTGGGATGCTCTGCAGCGGGTTCTGAGATTACCAGCCGTGGGAAGCAAACGGTACCTGACTAATAAGGTAATAGCTATGTTAGTGCACTTTCCTTCGTTAGGTGGATCTCCTCTGATTTATCTTGTTTTGTGTTTTTTATTTTATTTTCCCTTATGTCTACCAACACGCAGTGTTTAACTTTTAACCTCCGCCCCTTGTATGTGCTCAGGTGGACCGTTCAGTCACTGGTCTTGTGGCCCAGCAGCAATGTGTAGGCCCTCTACACACACCCTTGGCTGATGTGGCTGTGGTATCGTTGTCCTATTCTGGAACTGTGGGAGGAGCTACAGCCATTGGGGAACAACCTATTAAAGGTCTTCTAAATCCAGCGGCAGGAGCCCGTCTGGCAGTGGCAGAAGCTCTGACCAACCTTGTGTTTGCTCAGATAACTGATCTGAAGGTAAGACCATGTATGGTCCTCTACCCTGATTCATCTTCTTCTACATGAGTCAGCATAGAAAGATCCACAGACATCCAAATATTTCCAGATCTTATTTACTGCATTTCCTATTAATATCTGACACAGGAAGTTCCAAAGTTACTTGTAAATTAAATGTCCTTCCTCAGCCTACAGTGAAACAGGATATTCTGCTCGATCATGTCCTTAAAACAGTTACGTTTAAGTTATTTTGTTGCTTCCTGTTGCTTTACAGGAAAAGGATCATTGTATATGTCAGACTGTTGGCTTTGCCAATACGAGAATTTCTTATTTTAGATGACATTTTCAATAAATCCCGTTAGTAAGTAAAGTAAAGCCAATGGGATTAGCTGGCTGTCCAAGTAGACATAAAAAGTTATCTTTGCATTTTGTATTCTCCTTCTAGGATGTGAAATGCAGCGGTAACTGGATGTGGGCAGCCAAACTCCCGGGAGAGGGAGCTGCATTGTATGACGCTTGTGTCGCCATGTGCGATGTCATGGCGAAGTTGGGAGTGGCAATAGATGGAGGAAAAGATTCCCTCAGCATGGCAGCCAGAGTGGGAACAGAAACCGTCAAAGCCCCAGGTAAACATTGCAGGAATATTCTTTTTGGATGGTCTTTCACATTTGTTTCTCGGTTCTGCTGTGTTTGAAGCAAGTTATTATTGTTAGTAACCCATTTCCTTCCTTTCCAGGGTCTCTTGTTGTTTCCGTGTACGCAGTGTGTCCAGACATTACCGCAACCATAACACCCGACCTTAAAAACCCCAAACAACAAGGTAACATTAACGTATTGATATTAAAGGATTCCTTATTATAGTTTTACTCTCCTGTAAACCCTAATCCACCAGTTTTGTGTAAATGAAAATTAGATTTAGTTTTTAGTTATGTAAAAGTGTTAGGTGTTTAAAAGTTTTTTGGTTATTTATTAGTTTTTTTTCCAAATTGTTATTGCTTATTTCTCTGAGATAACCAAGAGGTGCAAGGTTTCGCTCATTGGCTGAGAGAGGTCCGCTGACAGTCAGCCAATAAGCTAACCCTGTACTGCTTAGGAGGTTCCAGCTCTCTGACTGAAGTAGTGGAGTTGGGGAGTGGAAACTGGCTGACCCCAGGTGCCAGGTACAAGTGGGAGGTGCCAAGGCACTCGTGGCCATCACTCTAGCATGCTCTGATGGTTATGTTGCTTGGATTGTTCCTTTTAAAGAAATAGGCAAAGTTTGAAGAGATTGTCTTGCTTGGCATAGAGAAGCCGTCTGACTGTAGAGTCTTTCTTTCTCCAGGTGTTCTGCTCTATGTCCCACTCAGTCCGGGCCTTTACCGTCTGGGTGGCAGTGCACTGGCTCAGTGCTATTCACAGCTGGGAGATCAGCCACCTGACCTGGAAGACCCTCAGACATTGGTGTCCTGTTTCCAGATTACACAGAAACTTCTCCGAGGTGAGTAGAAGAGCCGGGCTGGGTCAGTGAAAGATTCTTAGGGACAGTAAGAGAAATGGTTGTGTTGATGGTGGACAAATTATCATTTGTTTTTCTGTAACTAAATGTTTGTTCTGTACACTTTTAACACCCTCAGATCGCTGCTTGAGTGCCGGACATGATGTAAGTGATGGAGGTTTGATCACTTGTCTTCTGGAGATGGCCTTTGCAGGAAATTGTGGCTTGGATATTGAGATTTCTTCGCCCAGCAGAAGTGGTCAGTATACTCTCTGCAAGTTCTGTCCTCATTCGTGGAAAATAAATGCAAATCCTAGTAATCTTTACTTTGCCTTACATGTCCCCCCCCCCCTTTTTTTTTTGTTTAATCAGCTTTGGAGATCCTATTTGCAGAAGAGTTGGGGCTGGTTCTAGAGATGTCTGAATTGGTGCTGGAAGGGGTCATGGCACAGTACCAAGCAGCTGGAGTGCAGTGTCTGAAAATTGGACGTACCGATGGTTATGGGTCCAAGGCCAAGGTTAGTCTTACGTTCAATCTTAAATGACCCACATTTAAGGAACTGTTCAATTTCTGATTCAATGGGGATCTTACCAGGTCAGAATCTGTGTGAATGACCAAGAAGTGCTCTCCGATGAGGTGGGGAACCTGCGAGCCGTGTGGGAAGAAACAAGTTTTCAACTGGAGCGCTTGCAGGCTAATCCATGTTTTGTGGCCCAGGAAGAGATTGAACTTCGTCAGAGAGAGGGGCCAAAATTCCATCTGACTTTTGTCCCCTCAGAGAAAAGTTTACTATCGCCAGCACCTGGTACTTTAAATTACAGTAAAATCTTTGTCTGAAGTATTGCAATAATACAATGGTGGTTTAACTAACTTCTTGTAATAGGTTCATCTCAGCCTCGCGTTGCTGTGGTACGTGAAGAGGGAAGCAATGGGGACAGAGAAATGGCGGCTGCATTGTTGATGGCTGGTTTTGAGGTAACTTCAGATTTTTGATCTAATATTCACTGATCCCATCATCTTACCATGTAACACTAACTGTTCTTGGCGTCTTCCTCTCTCTAGGTGTGGGATCTCACTATGGAAGACATTCTTTCTGGAGGGGGCACTTTGGACTCTTTTCGAGGCCTCATATTTGTGGGAGGATTCAGTTATGCAGATGTCTTGGGTTCTGCAAAAGGTGATTATTGTATTTACGTGATCTAGTACTGTTCATGATGATTGATAGGCTACATATTTTTTTTATTTTTTTTTGTGATATGGTTTGTTGCTGTTTCACAGGCTGGGCTGCATCTGTGCGGTATAACACTGCCGTGCGTGAACAGTTTGAGGCTTTCCGCTGTCGGCCCGACACGTTCAGCCTGGGAGTTTGCAATGGTTGCCAGCTAATGGCACTCTTGGGTTGGGTGGGACCAGATCATCCCACAGTTACAGGTGAGTGAAGCTCAAACATCAGATCACATTCTATGTCTTGGGGACTCTCTTCATGTTTTCCCTCCATCCTACAGGTGAGCTTCCCACTCAGGGAGTACTGCTGAGTCACAATCTGTCTGGACGGTTTGAGTCTCGTTTTGTCACTGTGAAGATAGAAACCAGTCCGTCCATTCTGCTGCGTGGAATGGAAGGCTCTTCATTTGGTGTTTGGGTTGCACACGGGGAAGGTAATTTATTATCATCATTCTGCAGAACTTTACAATTGAGGAAAGGAGATATTTGAGCTCCAGCTCAAGCAAGCTTACAGTCTATGAGATTTATAAAGCTTACATTGTGTACACATTCCTTTTTAACCAACTGAAATATGGAGCATTCCAGTCCGTAACTTTGATCTTTGCCTCTTCCTTTTCAGGTCTCATGAGGTTCCGATCTCAGAAGGTCCAAGACTACATAACCTCTCAACACTTGGCCCCTATTCTTTATGTGGATGATTCAGGAAATCCCACTGAGAAATATCCCATGAACCCCAATGGCTCTCCTATTGGTATAGCTGCCCTCTGCTCGGAGGACGGACGTCACTTGGCCATGATGCCTCATCCAGAACGGTGTGTCCTTATGTGGCAATGGCCCTGGATGCCAGAAGATTGGCTCCAATCGCTGGATGTTTCACCATGGATGCGTCTATTTCAAAATGGTTATCGGTGGTGCCTGGAGAACTAGTCTAGAGTGTAACCTCAAAACACCAAATCTTAGAGATCTGTTAAGGTTACACTATTATTCACCTTTTAATAGCTTTCCTTGCCGGTACAAAAGCCACAGTCTCCATCGCTAAGGGGGAAATGATCGAAGAAACGGGTTGTTGGTACATAAACGGGTATATGTAATATTTGTGACAAGCCCCTTTAATTCTTTGTTAATTTACCATAAGCCTGATGTATTTTTATATTTCTTGTATTTGCTAAATCACCGGGCAGATAGAAATCGTATTACATGTATTTATGCTGTATCAGCATTGTTACACTCTAGTGTTCTAATACATTTGTATGTCCGTATTCTGTATCTCAACTTCGTATCAGCCCCATGTTGCCGAATCTCCTATTGTCATATGTGATATTTACAACCTACGAGGATCTCATTCCAATAAAGCCTTTAATTTCCGTTCTCCCAGTTTAAGCGAGTGTCCTGCTATGTGCTGGTTGTGAACGCTGCCGCCTACACTAAAATCTTAATCCACAATTCCTAATTCTACTGATCCTTGTAGGAATTTAGTGACCCTTTAATCACCAAGGAAATCAATGAACCACACAGAATGCAGTTCCTGACCCAAGGAGCACGCAATCCATTGATTTTAAAGGACAGTCAAAGTACCAGAATAATTTTTGGGAAATTATTTTGAGGCTTAGTTGCTGCTCCTGCAGCCTTGCGGAAGAAAACTGTTGTGTCTGAAGGAAGACACCGTCTACATTTTGCCATGTCTTTGCCAATCAGATGGCCTCTGGTGGCTTCAGGTTGAAATGGAGTCAGTAAGGGCTGGTCTAGAGCAAAGATTTGCCCGGGTATTTAAAGGCAGGGCAGAGAAAATACAGGAAAAACGTTAAAAGAGCATTTTATTATCTGTATTTTAATTATTAGAACAATCTTTCATTTCATGGGTTTGACCTCTGATGTCTTAATGCTCTGCTGTATTGCTGGTGACATAGCTAAGCGATATATTGTATCTTAGAATATGTTAACAGTCTCACTGGACAAGGAATTCCACGTATATATATACACACAAGGAAGCAGAGTTTGCTCTCGAAGACATCTGTGAGATATAACGTAGACCTGTACCCTTCCATGGATACCTGGTGTTTTGGTGAGTTTTGTTGCCATAATTAATTACATTTAAAAACTTAATAATCAATATGCTTTCGTAGTGTAGTCAGCCCATAATGACACCTTGTGCTCTTAGCATGAGATATTTAAAGGGACACTGCAGGCACTGTAACTGCTTCCTCTTGTTGAAGTGATTATAGTGTCTTGCGTTCCCATTTCATTTAGCATTAGAAATGGTTTAATGCAGCCCCACGGAATTTGCTGGCGCTATATAAATGTTAATAATATTGCTGAACGAGAGTCCCCAGTAGCCTACCCCTTCTGTTCTCCGTGGGCTATTGAAAACACAGTATCCTGAGAAAAAAATGAATGAATGTGAATGGCTGAAAGTGTCAGGTGACTACTATCACCCTATCACAATGGTCATTGCTGGTAGGACTACAAGGAAGTGTGTAAACTCCGCCAAAGCCATATTTTCAGTGGGGGCCATGCTATGGGCAGCAAGGGACTTTTATTTATTTTAAAGGATCACTATAGGGTCAGGAACACAAACATGTATTCCTGACCCTATAGTGTTAACACCACCATCTAGCCCCCCCAAGACCCCTCATGCCTCCATAAATATAGTAAAAATCTTACTGTATTCAAACCAGAAGCTGTAAATATGCATGCTGTTATACTCAGAAAAACAAGCAGTCTGCTGACATGTGGTAGCCTGATCCAATCACAGTGCTTCTCCATAGGATTGGCTGAGACTGACAAGAAGGCAGATCAGGGGCAGAGCCAGCATGATTCAAACACAGCCCTGGCCAATCAGCATCTCCTCCTGAATCAATGTATCTCTATGAGGAAAGTTCAATGTCTGCATGCAGTGGGAGGAGACACTGAATCACAGGATGCTGTGCACAGTGCTGCCCTGTGCTCTGCTGACAGCGGATCTGAGTAGATGGAGGCATATTATGCCTCCATCAACTCCAAAGTCCCTCTGGTTCACTCTGAGTGACTGCAACTGGAGGTGTTCCTAGCTTTCAATGTAAACACTGTATTTCTCAGAAAATACAGTGTTTACATGAGAAAGGCTGCAGGGAGCTATAGTTCTCACCTGAACAGCCTCATTAAGCTGAAGTTGTTCAGGTGACTATAGTGTCCCTTTAAGCCACTTAAATGGTTTAACACAGACTGGATGAACAGTGTCAGAGGACTCCAGGCAGTATAACAAATTCACAGGAACAACATGGTTATAGTGCCTACAGTGTCACTTTAACCCCTTCGCGACCTAGGACAGTTCAGGACCGTCATCGGCATTTTTGCCTTGCAGACCGATGACGGTCCTGAACCGTCCTAACGGTCTCCGTTACTTACCTGATCGCCGTCGTTCCCCCGGCGGCGATCAGTGTTGCTCCGGTTGTGGGGAGACTGCCTGCAGCCCAGACAGTCTCCCCACACTGAATTAGGACCCCCTGTGGCCATGTGATCGCTTAACACAGCGATCACATGGTCACAATAGGTGTCCATGTGTCTGCCTGCAGGGGGACTGTCTGTGCTGACAGGCAGTCTCCCTGCTAGTGTAAAATCATTTAAAAAAAATAAAGTTAATGTTAATAAAAAAAAAAAAATTATATGTGTATACATATATGATATATAGACATATTATATCAATATAATATGTCTATATCTCATATATATATAGCCATACTAAGTGTATTTTTATATTAATATGTACTTATATTAATATAAAAATACACTTATAATTAAATTACACACGTGTATATATATATAATATATATAACTATATATATTGTATATATATATTATAAAATATATATAATAAGTAATTTAAATTAAATAAAATTTTATAAATAATAAAAAAAAATTAAAAAATTATATCTATATGAAATTTTATTCTAACTGTATTTTAAAATTGATATATATATATATATTTATATCAAAATACACTTAGAATGAATTTGTATATATATCTATGTATATAAAAATAAATAAAAATAATAAGAAATATACATATGTCCATATACAAAATTACATAAATAATTATATAAATATACACGTAGACTTCAATATTAAATATATATTTAAATTCTATGTGTGTATTTATGTAATATTTTTACATAATTCAGTAATTTTATTGATTGCAATTTGAGGGACCTGCCTGCCAACCCAGGCCGAAATTCCAGAGAATTGAATTTGCTAGCACTGTATTTTACCCTGTAACGTTCTACGACACCCTAAAACCTGTATATGGGGGGTACTGTTTTACTCGGGAGACTTCGCTGAACACAAATATTAGTGATTCAAAACAGTAAAACATATCACAGCGATGATATTGTCAGTGAAAGTTACTTTTTTTGCATTTTTCACACACAAACAGCACTTTTACTGATGATATAATTGTTGTGATACGTTTTCAGTTTTTAAACACTAATATTTGTGTTCAGCTATGTCTCCCGAGTAAAACAGTACCCCCCATGTACAGGTTTTATAGCATTTTTGAAAGTTACAAGGTCAAATATATGGGTCAAATATTTTTACATTGAAAATGGCCAGGTTAGTTACGTTGCCTTTGAGAGTATGGTAGCCCAGGAATGAGAATTACCCCCATGATGGCATACCATTTGCAAAAGAAGACAACCCAAGGTATTGCAAATGGGGTATGTCCAGTCTTTTTTAGTAACCACTTGGTCACAAACACTGGCCAAAATTAGCGTTCAATTTAGTTTTTTTACTTTTTTCACACACAAACAAATATGAATGCTTGCTTTGGCCAGTGTTTTCGACTAAGTGGCTACTAAAAAAGACTGGACATACCCCATATTGAATACCCTGGGTTGTCTACTTTAAAAAAAATATGTACATGTGGGGTGTTATTCAGAGATTTATGACAGATAATAGTGTTACAATGTCACTATTGATAAATTTTAAAAATGTATGTTTTGAAACCGCAATATCCTACTTGTACCTATAGCCCTATAACATTCAAAAAAAAGCACGTAAACACGGGCTATTTTTAAACTCAGGACAAAATTTTGAATCTATTTAGCAGTTTTTTTAATTCGCTTTTGTAGATGAGTAAAAGATTTTTCAAGTAAAAGTGAAAAAACATGTTTTTTTTCAACTTTTCATCATATTTTTTTATTTTTTTTAAATTAAAATACATGAGATTATATAACTAATGGTATGTAAAGAAAGCCCCTTTTGTCCTGAAAAAAACAAAGATAATTTGTATGGGAAAAGTAAATGAGAGAGCGGAAAATTCCAGCCAAGCACAAACACCACAAAAGTGTAAAAATATGCCTGGTCGCAAATGTACAACATCGCAAAAACAGTCCAGTCCTTAAGGGGTTAAAGACTTCCAAAACAGCATGACATGAGGTTTTCTAGTTCACAGTGTGTTGCGATATATATGAAGTCCCCACACATTATATCATCACCAGCACAAGCTGTAGGAAGCTCGAGTCTCTCCATGTTGCTATCATGGTAAATAAACCTGCTTTCATGACCCTTGCGCTCAGTACAAAGTTATCTTGCTCTTAACAATGTGTTCTGAGAGGTCCTTGCTCTCCAGGACCTTGGTGGCTCCTCACAGTTTCTTTCTTTGTGTCCTGCGCAGGTAAGTTTGGTAGTAGAAGTTCAGGAAGAGAATAATGAGGGTCACGATGTATGCAAACACAGCCCCATTGAAGCCATCTGGGAAGGGGCAATCGGTCACAAGATTGTAGCCGGAATGAAGAGCGATTGCTCCAAACTGGGTCTGTAGGAACAAGAAGCTATTCATTCAGAGGTTCACAGGCCAAATCACCTATATTTTCTGCAAAAACCTGAATATACCGGGATTCACTGTGAATGGAGGACCATACCATTATGTGCAATGTCACCATATGTCACAGTAGAGTGACACATATTGTCATGCTAAAGGTCATTATTTAATATCACCTAGTGCAATGGATTTGACAATTTTACACCAGACTTACCAGCTGCAGCAATGTAAGGTAGCGTTTCCACCAAAGATACTTCTGCACGGTTGGTCCAAGCACAGCGAGTGCGTAATACAGATACATGAAGATGTGAACGAACGAGTTTAACATGCCAATAAAAAAGGCTGCAGAGTAAATATGGTGAATGTTAGTGCATCAGTGCCCAGTATACAAATACTGTACTTCACCATTTATCTAAAAGGACTTCACAAAGAGCTTTCTAAAAACTTTCTCAGAGTAAGAAAATGGGTACATGTGACAATTCACCAAATTGCATCAATAAAATTCTCTTAGCGAGATGAGGGATGGTAATCCCTAAATCCTGGACTGATAGGGGGTACTTGAGGACTGGGTTTGGTCTAGATACATAATCTCCATAGGATTTATTGTTGACTTGCAAAGACAGAAGACCTTTTTTCTGAAAGATCTATGCCCGGTTGGGTGTTTGGGTATAGCCACTGTCTTCTTTGGTTGGGAGACACAACTGAAGTGAGTTTTCAGTGTTATAGTAAAAGTTATTCGACTAGGCAACATTCGACTCAACTGTGCTGAGGTGAGTTACTTACCTTGCCCTCCAGCCACGTATTTCACACCAGCCCACCAATTAAAGATCATGGTTGCATGGTGGTAGACGTGAAGGAAGGAGATCTGATTAAACTTCTTTCTCATTATGAAAAATATCTGGGAAAAAAAAGCGAAAAATAAAACAAGGATTGCGAAGACTCTAGTAAAACATATGTTGTGAGAGACTGGGTGAAACTAGGTATTGGTGGTCTAGACAGAATTATGGCATGGTTAACTAGGAGGGAAGGGTGTGTGGAAGAATATGGAATTAAGAGGGTTGTCGTAGAATAGGATTTAACCAGAAGTATGGCCTAATAATCTAGCAGTGAGTGAGACCTCACAGTGAGTGAGATCTGGCAGATCATGGTGTTTGAGAATCTGGCAGATAGTGAGATCTGGGAGATGTAAGTAGACGTACTCACTGTGTCTAATAGCTCGATGACTTTGGAAAAGAAAAACCACCAGCAGACACGGGCCATCTGTAAGAGAGACATAGATAATGCTGCCATGGGAGGCATAAACATTTCAGAAATTACACCCTAAACCTCAGCCTCAATACATTAACCAGGGAAACCATAACAATACAGGCCAACATTAGCCAACATAATGGCTTGTATAATCCAAAGGTGTCCCAACTGTCAGGCTGGTATAACTTCATTATACATCATACCATGTAAAATCAAAAGGCTGTATGACTTAAAACATACTACGGGTATCACCAGGCTGGTATAACTTGATACATACTATGGATATCACCAAGCTGGTATAACTTGAAACATACTAGGTATATCACGAGGCTGGCATGACTTGATACATAGTACCGGTATCATCAGGCTGGTATGACTTGATACACACTACGGATATCACCAGGCTGGTATGACGATACATACTATGGATATCACCAAGCTGGTATGACTTGATACATACTACGGATATCACCAGGCTGGTATGACTTGATACATACTACGGATATCACCAGGCTGGTATGACGATACATACTACGGATATCACCAGGCTGGTATGACTTGATACATACTGCGGATATCACCAGGCTGGTATGACTTGATACATACTACGGATATCACCAGGCTGGTATGACTTGTAATGTAGTAAGTGGTTTCACTTACCCGCAGGCCCAGCTCACTGTTACTGTAATCCACAGGTTGGCATAAATAGCTGTATCCAGCCAATACGGACGTCACAAGGAACTTAATGAAGATAATATGGGTATGGTAATTAGAAAAGGTACCAAAGTAAGAGTAGGATAAATGTAAGTGTAAACCAAAGGAGAGTTGGATGGGAGAGTAATATAAACCAGAGGAGGGTTGGACGGGAGAGTAATATAGACCAGAGGAGGGTTGGACGGGAGAGTAATATAAACCAGAGGAGGGTTGGACGGGAGAGTAATATAAACCAGAGGAGGGCTGGACGGGAGAGTAATATAAACCAGAGGAGGGCTGGACGGGAGAGTAATATAAACCAGAGGAGGGCTGGACGGGAGAGTAATATAAACCAGAGGAGGGCTGGACGGGAGAGTAATATAAACCAGAGGAGGGTGGACGGGAGAGTAATATAAACCAGAGGAGGGTTGGACGGGAGAGTAATATAAACCAGAGGAGGGTGGACGGGAGAGTAATATAAACCAGAGGAGGGTTGGACGGGAGAGTAATATAAACCAGAGGAGGGTTGGACGGGAGAGTAATATAAACCAGAGGAGGGTTGGACGGGAGAGTAATATAAACCAGAGGAGGGTTGGACGGGAGAGTAATATAAACCAGAGGAGGGTTGGACGGGAGAGTAATATAAACCAGAGGAGGGTTGGACGGGAGAGTAATATAAACCAGAGGAGGGTTGGACGGGAGAGTAATATAAACCAGAGGAGGGCTGGACGGGAGAGTAATATAAACCAGAGGAGGGTTGGACGGGAGAGTAATATAAACCAGAGGAGGGCTGGACGGGAGAGTAATATAAACCAGAGGAGGGTTGGACGGGAGAGTAATATAAACCAGAGGAGGGTTGGACGGGAGAGTAATATAAACCAGAGGAGGGTTGGACGGGAGAGTAATATAAACCAGAGGAGGGTTGGACGGGAGAGTAATATAAACCAGAGGAGGGTTGGACGGGAGAGTAATATAAACCAGAGGAGGGCTGGACGGGAGAGTAATATAAACCAGAGGAGGGTTGGACGGGAGAGTAATATAAACCAGAGGAGGGTTGGACGGGAGAGTAATATAAACCAGAGGAGGGTTGGACGGGAGAGTAATATAAACCAGAGGAGGGTTGTATGGGAGAGTAATATAAACCAGATGAGGGTTAGACGGGAGAGTAATAAATACCAGAGGAGGGTTGGACGGGAGAGTAATATAAACCAGAGGAGGGTTGGACGGGAGAGTAATATAAACCAGAGGAGGGTTGGACGGGAGAGTAATATAGACCTGAGGAGAGGTGGAGGGGAGTAGTATAAACCAGAGTAGGGTTTGATGGACAGTAAGATAACCCTGAGGGCTAGATAGAAGACAAGCAGGTTACACCTTAGTACCTACCTCATAGAACATGTATGCAGAGAGCACCACCAGCGCCAAGTTATAGATAAGAAGTACAGATCTGAGAGTGAAGGGTTCCCGACCATCCATCAGCCGTGGTCCCAGGGCCACAAGCACGAGGTAAACAGTGAAAAGCAGGATCACTGGTAATGGGGAGTATACCAGGAGCCAAGGGTCTGTACGGCTATCTATAGAGAGGGTAAGGGGGTCATATAATATTTTAGTCTTAATAAATGCTATTTAAATATCAATATCATATAAACATTGTGTCCCATAACGCCCTTCTGTCTGTGTCACCCTGCAGTGGGAGGGACAGACTCCGTGTCCCATAGCTCCTTCTGTCTGTCACCCTGCAGTGGGAGAGACAGACTCCGTGTCCCATAGCTCCTTCTGTCTGTGTCACCCTGCAGTGGGAGGGACAGACTCCGTGTCAAATAGCTCCTTCTGTCTGTGTCACCCTGCAGTGGGAGGGACAGACTCCGTGTCCCATAGCCCCTTCTTTCTTTGTCACCCTGCAGTGGGAGAGACAGACTCCGTGTCCCATAGCTCCTTCTTTCTTTGTCACCCTGCAGTGGACCTGATGGAAGTCTAGGTAGTCACCCTCCTAGGGAAGGCTGTGTTGTTGTTATAGTGACAATTTTTACCTCCATTTTCCAAAGCCCACGTGTAGAAATCCTGCACCGACTGCCAAACAGACCCCATGCTGACCTGTAACAGAAGGTTAAAGTGATAGAAAGTTACAGTAAATAGATACATTACAGACCGACCAGCTTCAAACAAGATCTCAGGTTCTGCAGGGACAATAAGGAATCTGTCAAAGCTGACAGCCTAGTCATAGGGCAGAAATTGAGTGAATTCCTTCCTGATCCCATGAGATTCAGCTGAATTTCACTGACTAATTTACCAAAGTGAGTTCACAGGGGAATCAAATTTAAGGTCAAAATAGACAAACTAGAAATAGAGACAGCTCGGCTACTTTGGCCTGAGACTTGAAATTCTGAGTTTAGTGATAACCCTCTGTCTGACTCTCGATTAACTGTCTCGAGCCATTTAACAGAGCCGTACAGCCTACAGCAGGTATAACAGGTAACACGCAGACACGTGACTCTGACACTCTCCCCCAGCATCCTGTATGTGACATTCTCTCTGTCCTTATATCCCAGCGTGGCTCTCTCTGTCTCTTTATATGTTACTGTGTCTGTCTCTCTGTCCTTATAATACCCGGCTGTCTCTTTTCCTTTACAACTTGGCTTGATTGTCTCTCTGCCCTTACTCCCCACAGTGGCTTTCTCTATCTTTACACCACGATGTAGCTGTCCCTCTCTGTCAGTGGTTGTCTCTCTCTCTCCTTACACCCCAGCGCGGCCGTGTCTCTCTCTCCTTACACCCCAGCGCGGCCGTCTCTCTCTCTCCTTACACCCCAGCTCGGCCGTCTCTCTCTCTCTCTCCAGCACACCCCAGCGTCTCTCTGCCTCTCTCCTTACACCCCAGCGCGGCTGTCTCTCTCTCTCCTTACACCCCAGCGCGGCTGTCTCTCTCTCTCCTTACACCCCAGCGCGGCCGTCTCTCTCTCTCCTTACACCCCAGCGCGGCCGTCTCTTTCTCTCCTTACACCCCAGCGCGGCCGTCTCTCTCTCTCTCCTTACACCTCAGCATAACCATCTCTCTCTCCTTACACTCCAGCGTGGCCGTCTCTCTCTCCTCACACCTCAGCGTAACCGTCTCTCTCTCCTTACACTTCAGCGTAACCGTCTCTCTCTCCTTACACTCCAGGGTGGCCATCTCTCTCTCCTTACACCCCAGCGTGGCCGTCTCTCTCTCCTCACACCAGCGTGGCCGTCTCTCTCTCCTTACACCCTAGCGTGGCCGTCTCTCTCCTTACACCCCAGCGTGGCCGTCTCTCTTTCCTTACACCCCAGCGTGGCCGTCTCTCTTTCCTTACACCCCAGCGTGGCCGTCTCTCTTTCCTTACACCCCAGCATGGCTGTCTCTCTCTCCTTACACAAAAGCATGGATGTCTCTCTCTCCTTACACCCCAACTTGGCTGTCTCTCTCTCCTTACACCCCAGCGTGTCTGTTTCTCTCTCCTTACACCCCAGTTTGGCTGTCTCTCTCTCTCTCCTCACACCCCAGCGTGGCCGTCTCTCTCTCCTTACACCCCAGCATGGATGTCTCTCTCTCCTTACACCCCAGTTTGGCTGTCTCGCTCTCTCTCCTTACACCCCAGTGTGTCTGCTACTCTCCTTACTCCCCAGCTTGGCTGTCTCTCTCTCTCCTTATAGCCCAGCATGGCTTTCTCTCTCTCCTTACACCCCAGCATGGCTGTCTCTCTCTCCTTATACCCCAGCGTGGCTGTCTCTCTCTCCTTACACCCCAGCATGGCTGTCTCTCTCTCCTTATACCCCAGCGTGGCTGTCTCTCTCTCCTTACACCCCAGCATGGATGTCTCTCTCTCCTTACACCCCAGTTTGGCTGTCTCGCTCTCTCTCCTTACACCCCAGTGTGTCTGCTACTCTCCTTACTCCCCAGCTTGGCTGTCTCTCTCTCTCCTTATACCCAGCGTGGCTTTCTCTCTCTCCTTACACCCCAGCATGGCTGTCTCTCTCTCCTTATACCCCAGCGTGGCTGTCTCTCTCTCCTTACACCCCAGCATGGCTGTCTCTCTCTCCTTACACCCCAGCATGGCTGTCTCTCTCTCCTTATACCCCAGCGTGGCTGTCTCTCTTTCCTTACACCCCAGCATGGCTGTCTCTCTCTCCTTATACCCCAGCGTGGCTGTCTCTCTTTCCTTACACCCCAGCGTGGCTGTCTCTCTTTCCTTACACCCCAGCGTGGCTGTCTCTGTCCTTTAGCTTTGAGTGAATGAAAGGATTACTTACACAACAAGAGGGTTTGTCCAAGAGAAAGGGCGGGTGTGTGTGTACTCCCCTCCCCTCTCTGTGCTGTCTATCTCTTTAACCCTATAGTAATGCACAGATAGGAGAACCTTTGATCAGTTACCAAGGACGCTGTCACGCTGGAGACACTGTGCAGGCAGATAGGACACGTTACCCAGACCTGTTATAGGATCCAATCTGAATGATCACACAATGTTTAGCTGTATTCGTAGAATTATTAGCGCAGGTTTCAGGATACGTTGTAGCAATAAGTGAGTGGAAGGAGATTTAGCAAAGTGTCACAGCTGCTTTTGTGCTTTTCTTAATGTTTTTTTTTTGTCAGTGCAATGTATTAAAACTAGCAGGGCTTTTATTAGTTGTTTGTTTTATTTTTTGGGACAATCTTTCTTTTTTGGTTTTACAGGAACAGAAAAAAAAATAAATAAACAATATATTTTTTTAAATTCTTCCTGTGAAGTAAGTCAGTAACGGTTAGGTAGTCAGTTACGTTTCCCAGAGTACCCTTCTTTTATCTGCTGCTTTAAGAGCTTAGGTAGTGGTTGTAGTGCAAGCTCACAGCTGGTAATTTCCCTCATCTTGGAGTGCACCATCTCCCAGAAGCGAACGATTGTTGGGCATGACCACCAAATGTGGACCCCAGTTCTCAACTCGGAGCCGCATCGCCAGTATTCCGCTGGTATCTCTTTGTGCATGTGGCGCAGGACATCTGGAGTTGAATAGCAGAATGTCAGTAATTTGTAACTCAGTTCCTGAAATTTCGAGCTTATATAGTAATTGTGGGTCAGGATGAACATTTTGTCCCACTCTTGAACTGTAATCAGCCACTTCCCTCTCCCACTTACTCAATGAGCTCCCGAGACAAGCAGCAGGTAAATAAGCTTTCAAATTGGTTTAGGGTTCACTGTAGCTGTCCTCTGCTTCAAATTGATGTGTAGTAGGTCTTAATTTGGTGGTAGTGAAACTGGTCTAGTGTGGCTGTCGTTCAGGAAGTAGGTCGGTTATGGATTCATTTGGTTAGGTGTGCACCATAGATGAATGTATACCAAATCTGGCGATGGAATCCCACCAGGTGAGAAGGGCTAAGTCCACCAGCCAGGTCAGAGTTGTTTGTTATGGATGTATGTGGGTTGGGGGAGGTGGTCAACTGTCGTGTGTAGCAGAGAAATCACTCAGTGGTGTACCCCCTAGTCTCCGCATGGAGGGGATCTTGCCATCAGATTGCTGAACCTCCATGTCCATTCACTGCTTCATGGTGGGGCACACATAGCAATCTAACGTGATAGTACGCAACTATGAACGGGAATTCCGTTCCACCAGATTATTTAGGTAGCTCCAATAGGGCCTTACAGATCCAAGTGGGCTGCTGGCTACGCACAAACCCCCGTATTGCTGCCGTAAGGGAACTGAAATGATGCTCTCGGGATTATCACTGGTAGTTTTTTCATAGTCTGGAACAAATATAGGATATGCGGCAAGGCATTTAGTTTAAGCACATTCATACAGCTAAACCATGGTATATATTGCAGTGTCCAACATTGTCGGTCGGATTGCAACGCATTGTGAATCGGAAGAAAATTCAGCTGATACAGTTGTGTGAGTTCTCTCGGCAACCATACGTCGAGGTAGCAAACCTTATTCTAACACCAGTTAAAAGAGAATTGAGGACATAGGTAGGCCGAAGATTCATGGGTAAGTGAGATGCAGTGCCTCAGACTTATGCATGTTAAGTTTTAGATTAAGGCAAATGTTCTGAAGGACTCCAGTGAATTGGGCAACAAAACCATCAGCTATTCTAGGAAGAAGAGCATGTCATCGGCATAAGCAGAGACACGGTGCTCCCTGCGGCTCAGGGTGAACTCTGTTATACACCCATCCTGTCTATCCACCTCCAAGAAAAGCTCCAGAGACAAGGGACACCCCTTGCGAGTACTGACAGATGGGAAATGGGGATGTAAACGCGTTGTTAACCCGGATACAAGCCGCAGGCACAGAAGAGGCCTGAATCTCGTGTGTAAAATGAAGGCTATCTGGGCCCAGGGCTCGATTAGATTTCAATAGTTTCAGGGCTTCATTTAGTTCCTCTATAGTCAGAGGTTGCTCTGGGTCTTTGGGCCATTTCAGGTGTTAGCCTCCAGGTAACATATCGATTAAGGAACTCAGATATTAAACACTGATGCCGCTGGGAAGGAATGTTAAGTCCCCTAACGCTATTAGACCAGACATGCAGCTGTGCTGAGTGGAAACCATTGTGACCTTCAATCAGAGGGGATATCAGGAAAATTTCCCCTTGATTCTCCAATCTTAGTTTTCAGTGATTTTTAGCCCTATATAATAACTAAAAATATTCTCTGAAGACCGAATACTCAGAGTCTGAATAGCAGGAATTGATCAGGACCACCCAAAGTTCTATTTTGAACCTAGAATCCATACATTTTTCACAATATTTATCAATGTCCAACTTGTACAATTCAACTTCAAATTGGACATCAATGTGGACCGAATTCCCGTCTATCTGCATATCAGAGAAGTGCTGAATCCACAACTCTTTCCTGCCTCCATCTTATCTTCCATTCATTGTTATCAGCTCTGTACCTTGCTCCTGGTAATCAGCATGAAAATAACATACAGAGAACTGGAAAACTTAAACATGGGCGGAGATTTAGCCAATTCTCACCAACATTTTTGTGTAAACTTTTTGGGCAATTTATCAAATCTATTAAAAATCTTAATCTCAAATACCTACGCATATTTAAATAACTAAAGGCTATTTTAGCATCACTCCAATACATCAGCCATGAATACAGTTGTGTTTAAAAGTTTGCATACCCTTGGAGTATTGGTAATATATGAACCATTTTTAAAGAAAACAAGAGTGAGCAGACAAAACACATTTCTTTCATTTCTTATGGGATTCATATCGAACTGTAAATTATAACAGAATAGCACAATCATAACACAAAACATGGTGTGACGAAGTGCCCTTCGCCACTTGTGCCTGGAGAGGACTGCTTGCCCGCCTCTTGCCCTGTGACTATGGCCCCTGGTTTGTATTGCCCTTTAAAGACATGATTTGGGCATAATGGATTTGTGTTGTGCTGCTGCTGGCCCTTTTAAGAACCATCTGGGGACATACTGTGGAGTTACTGGGTGGCCACCATTTCCTGTATCAGAAGCACATGGTGAGAACAATGGATGGCGGCCATTTTAACTCACAGACACTGTTTGGACTTTTCAACACGGTGCCATCTCGCCAGTATTTGTTGCACAGAGACATCGTGCGGTGGTTTTGGACTATACAGCAGGGGACACATTATACAGTGATTGTTTTTCATTTAGCCTTTATATGTTCTGCAGAATCTGCATTAAACTGTATTTTCCAAAGTACTGAACGGATCTGGGTGAATTTTGGATATGTGGTTCACCCAGATCCCCCGGTTCCAAGGATATACTTTTTATGGGGTTATTGCATGTTTTGGGGTCCCTGTGTGTTTTATGAAACTGTATTATATCTGGCCAGCAGATAATTGAGCATTGTGTATTGTAGCAACTCAATTATCTAGCCTGGCCCAGAGGAGGAGTTTTGTGTTGCATAAATTGTGAGTTCTGTGTGCCAGTAAATCAGTCTTGTTCCAGCATTAAGCCTTGGCTCATGTTTGGGGGAAGGGATACCTACACTCTGGGGATTGCTATAATCACTTACTCCCCAGAGGAAGCTCTTGCAATAGCTTGATTTGTTCCTGTTCCTGCTCTCTGGGGAAAGAGAGGTTCACCCACTGGAAGCTGGATCCTGCCCTTGGGTCCAGGGTGGGTGGAAACAGCAGAGACCCCGGCGCAGTTGCATCGCTGGAAGTGGGGTCTGCAGTGCTGATGGTGTCAGTTGAGAGTGCTTGGAGTCCTCAGCGAGCACTAGGAGCATCGATTGGCGGAGGTACTCAGTCGGAGTGCCAGCGTTCCGTCACACATGGCAACAAAGAAAAAAATGAAATGACCCCGTTCAAAAAGTCTGCATACCCTTAGTTCCTAATACTGTGTATTGCCCCCTTTAGTATCAATGACAGCATGCAGTCTATTGTAATAGTTGTCTATGAGGCCCCTAATTCTTGCAGGTGATATTCATCTTGGCAAAATGCCTCCAGGTCATGCAAAGTCTTTGGTCGTCTTGCATGAACCGCACGTTTGAGATCTCCCCAGGGTAGCTCGATGATATTAAGGTCAGGAGACTGTGATGGCCACTCAAGAACCTTCACCTCTTTCTGCTTTAACCACTGGAGAGTCAACTTGGCTTTGTGCTTAGGGTCATTGTCATGTTGGAAAGTCCAAGAGCGTCCCATGCGCAGCCTTCATGCAACAGAATGCAAATTGTCTGCCAGTATTTTATGATAACATTCTGCATTCGTCTTGCCATCAATTTTCACAAGATTCCCCATGCCTTTAGCGCTCACACCCCCAAAACATCAGTGAGCCACCACCATGCTTCACAGTGGGGATGGTATTCTTTTCACTATTGTGACCATAAAGCTCTATTTTGGTCTCGTCACTCCAAATTACAGTGTGCCAGAAGCTGTGAGGTGTGTCAAGGTGTTGTCGGACATATCGTAACCGGGCTTTTTTGTGGCATTGGCGCAGTAAAGGCTTCTTTCTGGCAACTCGACCATGCAGCTCATTTTTGTTCAAGTATTATCATATTCTGCTCCTTAAAACAACCACACCGTCTTTTTCCAGAGCATCTTGTATTTCTCCTGAGGTTACCTGTGGGTTTTTCTTTGTATCCCAAACAATTCTTCTGGCAGTTGCGGCTGAAATCTTTCTTGGTCTACCTGACCTTGGCTTGGTATCAAGAGATCCCCAAATTCTTCACTTTTTAATAAGTGATTGAACAGTACTGACAGGCATTTTCAAGGCTTTGGATATCTTTTTTTATCATTACCATTACCTTGTTACACAGGCTTTTGACCATTCTTTTCTGTTCCCAATGGCTCAGTATCTAGCCTGCTCAGTGCATCCACGTGAGAGCTAGCAAACTCATTGACTATTTATACATAGACACTAATTGCTATTTAAAAAGCCACTGGTGTGAGAAATTAACCTTTAATTGCCATTTTAACTTGTATGTCTGTAACAAAGGCCAAACATTCAAGGCTATGTAAATTTTTGATCAGTGCCATTTGGGTGATTTCTCTTATTATTATGATTTAAAAAGGAGCCAAACAACTATGTGATAATAAATGGCTTCATATGATCACTATCCTTCAAGAAAAGACAATTTCTTTGCATGATCAGTCATATTTTCAAAATCAATGCCAAAATGTCACAAATTCTGCCAGGGTATGCAAACCTTTGAGCACAACTATATGCATAAGCTGAATGGGAGGCCATGCTGAAAAAATCTTCGTATGGAAGCTCCTGGTCTTTTTGTCATGTAGTAACACCCTTGCTTGCTTTCCCATACCAAATGCAAGATTTAAAAATTTGCAGTGAATCCGGATACCTGGCAGTTTACATTCATGTGACCAAGCAAGATGCCTATCTCATCTCTACTGCAGCATCTGGGGCACCTGACCCAGAGAATCCCCTTAGTTACATGGTGTTATCCAGATCAGAATCTTAGTAACCTACGAAAAGGTATATCTAAAGTAGAGCTAGTGCCTGCAGTAACAATAACAGCCAAACATCCAGATTATCTGCAAATTTAGACTTGCGTATGGTTTGAGAAAGCACTCAGGGGCGTTACTAAGTGACAAAAAGGTCTAAGTCAGATGGTGCAGTGCTCACTGGCTCAGAGTAATTAGCTGACGGTCTGAGCAAGCGAGCTAGCCTTGCACAATGAGCTAGCCCTGCACGATGAGCTAGCCCTGGGCGATGAGCTAGCCCTATACAATAAGCTAGCCCTGCATGATGAGCTAGCCCTACTCAATGAGCTAGCCCTGCACGGTGAGCTAGCCCTGGGCGATGAGCTAGCCCTGCACAATGAGCTAGCCCTGCACAATGAGCTAGCCCCACGCGATGAGCTAGCCCTGCACAATTAGCTAGCTCTGCACGATGAGCTAGCCCTACTCAATTAGCTAGCCCTGCACGGTGAGCTAACCCTGCACGGTGAGCTAGCCCTGGGTGATGAGCTAGCTCTACTCAATGAGCTAGCCCTGCACGGTGAGCTATCCCTGGGCGATGAGCTAGCCCTGCACAATTTGCTAGCCCTGCACGGTGAGCTAGCCCAGCACGGTGAGCTAGCCCTGGGCGATGAGCTAGCCCTACTCAATGAGCTAGTCCTGCACGGTGAGCTAGCCCTGGGCGATGAGCTAGCCCTACTCAATGAGCTAGATTTGCGCAATGAGCTAGCCCTATACAACAAGCTAGCCCTGCTCAATGAACTAGCCCTGAGCGATGAGCTAGCCCTGCACGATGAACTAGCCCTGAGCGATGAGCTAGCCCTGCGCAATGAGCTAGCCCTGCGCAATGAGCTAGCCCTACTCAATGAGCTAGCTCTGCGCAATGAGCTAGCCCTACACAACAAGCTAGCCCTACGCGATGCGCTAGCCCTACGCATTGAGCTAGCCCTGCACAATTAACTAGCCCTGCACGATGAGCTAGTACAAGGAACTGGCCCTACGCAATGAGCAAGCCCTACGCGAGGAGCTAGCCCTGCATGGCAAAAGTAGGACCTAGATATCCACTAAATCTACCTGCACCTTATACCTGTGCCCAGTCTTTTCTCTTATTGCTTACAACATGGTACTCCTGGGACCATAACCACTGCAGTGTGTATTGTAGAACTTTTTAAATCATTTTATCACCATTTCAGGGTTAGTTCTACACTTCTTGTGTTGGTAAATTTATATTGCCATCTAGTGGCCAGTTGAGGTTTTATTATTTATTATTTCAATGGACCGGGTGACGTAGTGATGCAATAGAAGGTCACATATTTGCAACACACCTCCCTGACAAATAAGAGATAGTTTGGTGATTGCTGTTACATCTGAGAGAGAGTTGGTTTATTTTTTTAGCCACGGAGTGTGTGTGTGTGTCAGTGAGTGTGTCTGTCAGTGAATGTGTGTGTGCCTGTCAGTGAATATGTGTCTATCTGAGAGTGTGTCTGTTAGTGAATGTGTGTATGCTTGTCAGTGAGTGTGTGTTTCTGTGAGTGTGTATGTGTCTGTCAGGGAATATGTGTCTGCCTGAGAGTGTGTTTGTTAGTGAATGTATGTATGCCTGTCACTGAATGTGTGTGTCTAAAAGTATGCACCTGCTAGTGGGTGTTTGTTTCTATCAGTGAATGTGTGTGTGTGTGTCACTGAGTGTGTCTGTGCATGTATCAGTGAGGGCGTATTTGTGTCAGTCAAAGTGCATGTTGGTTTTAAACAGGAAGAGGTGCAGACTTGACAGGAAGGGGTGGGGGAAATTTAGATTAGAGGGATGCTCGAGTTTTGTCATGCCTAGGGCAGCATGAAATATACCATACGTAAACAGAGGTGTTTAATGTAATTTTTATTCAAATGTATAAATTGTGATTTTTCCATGTAATCATGTATTTATATATTGTCATGGGAAACGCCCTCAGTCAGAATTCTGTATTGAATTCTCCACGTTGATCACAAGTTTTATTTTCTGAATTTAGATAAAGACATTTCTGATCCTGCTAGTCTGGTGTGACTTTGTATCTCACCTGGAATGGTAGAAAGATAACAAGATATCCCTGTATTTGGCTCTATATATGGTGGGAGGTATGTTAGGGTGTTCGGTATAAATAGCAAAGTGTTAAAGATGGAGCCAACATTCCATTGGTTTCTATGGTAACTGCTCCACTATAAGCACTTCATCCCACAGCTGCTCATTCTATATGGCCCAGTATGTGTAATTGTAACCATGGAAGAATATACCGACCCCGGCCAGAATAAGGGAGGCCGATGCTATTAGAGAAGGGAAACTGATGGAATGAAGATTGTTTGATAATATTTAATATCTGCACAGTCTTTTATGTCACTGAAACCTGTTAGATTGAATAAGAGTTGGTGACGGTCAAGAATATTCTCAGCAAACTTTTATTGTGAATTTTACAAATATGTAAATAAAATTACAAATAAAACATTTAAAAACAAAATTCCCATCACCAAAAACCCCCCCCAAAAAATATGTACTTTTTATGTCTTAGAAAGTAGTTACAAGCGATGCAGGAGGAATGCAACGATATAGAGGGAATATTTACAGAATAGGCAGACAGGGGGCGCTGTTACTGTTACCAAATCAAATTGTATTCATATGATTTGTATGTATAATCATCTCCCCATTATTCTTATATACTGCAGCCCACATACACAGTAACACGGCTTTGGTTCTGTAATCAGGAAAGTCTGTGTTATTTCTTCCACACAGTTGGATGATACTTTATGGTGACGAAATGCCTTTTGTCACTTTATTTTTAGGTGACAAGCTGCCCTTTGCCCCTGGCTGTTGGAGGAGCCTGGTTGCCTGCCTGCTGCCTTTAGACTATGGCCCCATGTGGAAACGCTTCATTTTCCCCTGCAAAGACACGAAAGCCGGGTCATTCGGTGCTTGCCCTGTTTGAGCGGTGATACCCCAGATAGCTATGCCATGGAACCCATTCGTATAATGAAAGACTATGGGAAAGACTTTGGCTCCATGGCAATTGAACTGTATGTGTGTGCTCTGAGCGCCATTCAGTAATAATGTGCGCTCAGATCTGAGCTATCTGGGGATATGTTGAATGTACCTGTTTTATGCAATGGCTGCACAGTTATATGTTTTTATGTGTTTTATTGTCTTTTGCTGCCATGTGTTCAATTGAGTTTTGCCTCTGTACTTGGAGATAATTGGATTACTTCCCAATTATCTCCAGGATGGAAGACTCCGTGGAACTGGTTTTGGGCAGAAAAGCCATGCTTCCTTTGGTCACAAAGGACTTCTAACTAACTTTTGAACTAATGGAAGGATTTGCATGATTTTTGGGTATGTTTGTATTTGGGATGTGCTGATTAATAATATGTGACTTATTTATTAATATTGGATGTATGGTTTTAGAGTTATGAAAGTTGGGTAAAAAGTGTGTTTTAAAATGTATGGATAATTGGGTTACCTCTTAGGCTAGTGGGAGGAGATGTGTGGGATGTAACCATTGTGCGATTGGTTGTTCTGTGTCCCACCCTGTGGGATGTCTTCTTGCATGGGGACTTGCATAAAAGCCAGTATGTGGTCATTAAAAGCTCAGATCATCTTGTACCTTCATGCAGTTTCGGCTCATGTTTGGGGGATTGGAGAAACTACACTCTGGGGATTGCTATAATCACTATACTCCCCAGGGTATAATCACTAAACTCTGCTAAGAGCTTGTTCCTGTTCCTGCTCTCTGGAATTTGGAGAGGTCAACCTACTGGAAGCTGGACCTTGGTCTTGGGTCCAGAGTGGGTGGAGACGGTGAGACCCCAACCAAGCTGCAGCGGTTCGTGGGGTCTGCAGTGGTTATGGTGTCGGACAGAGTGCTTCAAGTCCTCGGAAAGCACTAGGAGCATCCGTTGGCGGAAGGTACCCAGTCGGGGTGCCAGCGGTTCCGTTACATTTATACCCTCAATGTGTAGACCAGCTGAATGAGAAGGACAAAATCAGTTGGCATCTTAACAATCTGTACTGTGGAGGTTTTGCACATTGGACAAGTCTAATAAAAATGATTTCACACTTGTTTGTGTACCTGGCAGGCGACCTTCCTCGTAGCCAACACAGAGCATATCATCTTCGATAAAGTGGAACACAGGACTATATCCCAGGCTGGACTGGTACATGGACTCACAAGTTGGTCTGTAAATTAGAGTGAGCTTCACCTCCTGAAGGGTTTGAGGATCTTCTAGCGAAACTATGAGGAGCAAAAAGAATGAGAAGAACAAGATGTAAGATATATGAACTTATTGGCAAGTGTTTATTTTTTAAAGTGTATTCTGAGCTTCTAGTCCAATTATGAATCCTTTCCCAGGTTAAAAACAGGCAAATTCCCACGCCCTTACAATCTCAATCCGCCATTTGCAATCAAGCTGGTTCTAAATGTTAAATTAAAGTCAACTTACCTCCATAGTTACTGTCCCGCTTATCCTGTGGCCCAACAGGAGGTTCCTTCTGACAGAGTGACAGATGGAGATGGGAGGCAGACAGGGAGGATATAACTGGTGTATTATACAGGCCTTTCCAACTTCACCAAGGCGATGTCTCCACTTGATCCTTCGTACATGAAGTCGGGGTGTATTATGATCTGTTTTATTCCCCTGGACACTACATCTGGGTCTTGAAGGTTTATCAGCTGATATGCCCCAAGGTATATTCTGTATGAGGAACTATTGTTTGACCTGTAAGCAGAAAGATGGTCGGTGCTGGATAGTAAGAGTTACTACAGTAAGAGATATCAGTAAAAGATTAAAAATACACTAAAATAATAATATATTGTACAAGTTTGTGAGAGATACTAGATGACTAGTGAGGTCTACAAGCCAGTGATGGCTCCTGAACAACTGATAATGATGGAAATGATAATTAAATGCTGGGTTGTGAAAGATACACAATAGTTTTTACAATTATACTGATAATGTTAAGAGATAATATTAATACGTTATTACAGACTAATTGTAGACACTGACCAGTTACATAATGAAGTCAATAGACAGTACATCAGTTTTATACATAAGTGATTGATGTGTTCAGGAACAGTGTGTGTGTATAAACTGTGTGTTTAGATCGTGTGTAGATCGTCTGAATATAGTGCGCGTATATAGCATGTGTATATAGTGTGTATAGTGCATTTGTGTAGTGTGTGAATATAATGTGTGCATTTAATGTGAGTGTTGTGGGTATATATCATTTGCATATATTGTTTGCATATTGTGTGTATACATTGCGTACATATAGTGTGTATATTGTGTGTGATACAGGAATAGCAGAGCTTTGTTTAGTAATGATCTTACATTGTGAAGCAATGAGCCACCATTATCATTATTAATATAGCCCACTATAACAGACAGGCACACATACATACACACACACACACACACACACATAAAAAGACACATACATACAAACAGACAGGCACACGTACATACATACAGACACACAGACAGGCAAACATACATACATACAGAAAAACAGACAGGCACACATACAGACTCACACACACACACATACATACAGACACACACACACAAGACACATACATACAAACAAACAGGTACACATACATACAGACAGGTACACATACAAAGACACAGACATAAGACATACATAGACACATACACACATACAGACAGACACAAGACACACATACAAAGACACACATACATACAAAGACATACACACAACACATACATACAAAGACAACACACACACACAAGACATACATAGACACACACAAGACATACAGACAGACCCACACAAGACATACATAGACACACACAAGACATACAGACAGACCCACACAAGACATACAAAGACACACACACAAGACATATATACAAAGACACATACACACAAACACACACAAAATATTTTAGTCACCCTCCTGTTTCCTACCTTTTAGGCGCACGAGGGTGACTTTCCCTGGGGTCCAGTGGTGGCTCAGGTGCATGGGAGACAGAGTTCCTACTCTGACTCCCTGGTCTTCCTCCCGTGCAGTCTGTTTGTTAGCTGGGAGGATTGACACGCAGTCACTTCCTCCCGGCTCTGTGATGTAATAACAGGGGGCCCGGTCGCGCTGTTAAAGCGCCCAGCGCTGACCAGGCCCCCTCTCAATCCACATCCATCGGGTTGCCCTGACAGCATGGGCCATCCGATGATCACCTTGCACGGCGGCCCCGGCTCTTTGCCGCTCGTGCCGGGGCCGCAAATGGTGACCCACTGTGTCATTCGATGGACAGGTAAAGCATTAACCGCCGGCTCGCACCCGCCCTCCTGACCATCCAATCTCTGAAATCCCTACTGCCCACCTGGAATCCTGAAACGCTCACTAGTGGGCGATAGGGACCAGGTTGACGACCCATGGTCTAGATGATATCCTAAATGTATGATAAATAAATGTATAATAATAAATAGATTAAAAAAAAGAAACTCATATTCCTATTATATGAGTGTATTGAAACAGAATCTATTAACTTCTTAATCAAAACAAGAAAAATGATCAAACATCAAAAAGTGATCAATTAATAAATAACGAGCACTACATTCTAATATGCTTCTATTATCTCAATTTCTGCAAAAGCAGTTAGCTGGTCATCCACCAGGGGGAGACCTCACACCCGTAACTTCAGCATATAGTCTAACAGTACATTCTATGCCTGCCTATTAAATTTTAGGTGAGCTGCAATTTACTTTTTGTTTGCCAAAGCTAAAGTGCGTTGGGTGCTAGGATTCCCTTCTGCCTCTATTGCCGTCCCATGATGCAAGAAGCCGGTAGCAAAATAGGGCTAACTTTAACTTTGGTCTGAGATAGGGTTTGACAAGAAATGGCTATCTCACACTATGTTTCATTGCTTTTATTTATGACAGTAGCATGTGAGCCATCTTGTGGCAAAAAAGTAGATTGCAACTCACATGCAATTCAATATGCAGGCACAGAATGAGGTCTCCCCCTGGTGGACGAATTGATTTTTCAGAAATTAGACATCTGGTAGTTTTTGTTTTGTTTTGATTAAAGGAACACTATAGTCACCTAAATTACTTTAGCTAAATAAAGCAGTTTTAGTGTATAGATCATTCCCCGGCAATTTCACTGCTCAATTCACTGTCATTTAGGAGTTAAATCACTTTGTTTCTGTTTATGTAGCCCTAGCCACACCTCCCCTGGCTATGATTGACAGAGCCTGCATGAAAAAAAAACTGATTTCACTTTCAAACAGATGTAATTTACCTTAAATAATTGTAATCTTAATCTCTAAATTGAACTTTAATCACATACAGGAGGCTCTTGCAGGGTCTAGCAAGCTATTAACATAGCAGGGGATAAGAAAATCTTAATTAAACAGAACTTGCAATAAAGAAAGCCTAAATAGGGCTCTCTTTACAGGAAATGTTTATGGAAGGCTGTGCAAGTCACATGCAGGGAGGTGTGACTAGGGTTCATAAACAAAGGGATTTAACTCCTAAATGGCAGAGGATTGAGCAGTGAGGCTACAGGGGCATGTTCTATACACCAAAACTGCTTCATTAAGCTAACGTTATTCAGGTGACTATAGTGTCCCTTTAAGAGCTTACTAGATGGCAATCCATTATACTCATATAATGGCAACAGTAGTTTAAAAAAAAAATAATATTAATATTTCCTTATACTTTAGAAATGTTGAGTTGTTTGTGAATAACAGTAAAGTTTTACCTAGTGCTTTCTTAGCATTTTCTTTGGGTTTTGTCTAGTATTGACCAACAGTCATTATTTTCTTCATTTTGGTTTTTGTATCAATGTCATAGATAACTTACAATCAGAACAATTGAATTACTACATTTCAGCACATTTGCAAAGGTATTCTATTAAATAGACATCCAATTCTCCAGGGCCAAAATATGATCAAATATATTATTAGAACAACTGGCAATATTTATATTCTTAAAGGACCACTATAGTGCCAGGAAAACATACTTGTTTTCCTGGCACTATAGTGCCCTGAGGGTGCCCCCACCCTCAGGGTCCCCCTCCCGCCAGGGCTGGATGGAGAGGAAGGGGTTAAACTTACCTCTTTTTCCAGCGCCGGGCGGGGAGCTCTCCTCTCCGCCTCCTCTTCTCCTCTTCGGCTGAATGTGCATGCGCGGCAGGAGCCGCGCACGCATTCAGCCAGTCTCATTGGAAAGCATTATCAATGCTTTTCTTTGGACTCTGGCATCTTCTCACTGTGATTTTCACAGTGAGAAGCGCGGAAGCCCTCTAGCGGCTGTCAATGAGACAGCCACTAGAGGCCGGATTAACCCTAACATAAACATAACAGTTTCTCTGAAACTGCTAAGTTTATAGAAAAAAGGGTTAACCCTAGATGGACCAGGCACCCAGACCACTTCATTAAGCTGAAGTGGTCTGGGTGCCTATAGTGGTCCTTTAACTAGAAAATTACTACCGGGCAATATTCAATCAAATACCAAAACACATTCCATACACCAACACCATACATACACGTAAATTATTATTGGGAACAAACTCATTTTAACTTATAGTCCTATACAGTTATCAGGGAGCAAATGAATATTCTACTTTATTGAATAATTAGAGGAATGTCTTATACCATGGCTCTTAGTTCCCCTGCAGGAGGACATAAGGATTAGAGGTATTCTAACACTGTTTCAATAGAACCTGTAACTCATTTGGTCCCTTTTACATATATTGAACATCCATTAGATAAAAGAGAGATAGCTTGTATGAACAATAGGCTATACATTACTTTATGTTGATGGGTGATGATGGTCACTAGTTTAGTCTTCCCTCTAGCTCTCGAAGGCAAGGCGTGTGTAGTGGAAGGTGTCTGTAGGGGAAGGCGTGTCCAGGTGTCCTCATCTTTACAAATGTTTTTATGAGCTTTTCCAAATTATGTTAAAGAATGCCCACTGGGTGAGTCTAGCGAAAAGTCCCATTTCTGTTGGGCTGTGAAACCTAAACAATGGCTTGGGGGTGTGTACAGTCAAATTAAACATTTGGTTAAGTGGATGCTTTACCTGTCCATCGAATGACACAATGGGACTAATCTTCATAAATTAATCTTCAGTCTGTGTGTCTATCTGTGTGTGTGTCAGTGTGTTCATATGTGTTTATGTGTGTTAATGTGTATGTAAATCTGTGTATGTATGTATGTATGAGGCTGTGTATGTGCATACATCCCAGCATTCAAACACAACATGCAAACACACCCTTACAATCAAACACAAATATTACATAAAAACATGCCCCTGCATTCAAACTCCAAAATTCTATACAAACACACCCATTCACTCAAACACCAATACTACTCACAAACGCACATCCGCATTTAAAAGCCAACACTACATCCAAACACACCAATGCACTTAAATGCAAATATTACATACAAACACACTCAGTATTAAAATGCAAAAATGATATACAAACACCAACACTACACACACAAGCACAAATGCATTTAAAAGGCAACACTACATACAAACACACCCCTGCATTCAAATACAAACACTACACACAAATACACCACTGCATTTCAATGACAAAAGTACATACAAATACACCCCTATACACACTCATACACTATCCAAGAATATGCTTACATTCAAACGCACAAACACTACTCACAAATACAACCCTGCATAGATTGAAACATGCTAGATCCCGAGCTGGCTTAGCATCTTGGGAGTTATACGACAGATGGGGATCTATCTTTTTGCCTTTCTTGTTCTTGAGGGAGCCCCAAAAATTGCTTTGCACAGGAAGCTCTACATTAGGTCCACCACTGATAGTATCTCTTCTTTCATTAGAAAACTGATACATAGATTTAATTTATATATATTTAAATCATTTCTTGTATCAAGGTAAATGCAATATATTATAAAAGTCTATTATGTATCTGTAGCAGAATAGGTTAGCTCTACAAGATTTATTCCCCTTTGTTTGGCTGTCCGTACCCCCCCTTGTTCGGTTCCCGAACGGAAGTTGTGTGGTCCCCCCTTTTTTAACCCCTTAAGGACACAACTTCTGGAATAAAAGGGAATCATGATGGAATATTTCCATCATGTGTCCTTAAGGGGATACTCCCGAACACCGAATGTGTTGGATCTAGGGAACTCTGTGTTGGCTACGCGATCCCGCAACTGTACCGCTAACCGCTCAGATTCTAGACAAGTTAGGAGAATGGCTTTTGGGAGCATTCCCTCTCTAGAAGCCAGGGGGAGCATTCTGAGGTTTTTCGTTTAGGAACCTCCGAAAGTATACTGGCTGTTGCCTCTTTTGCTGTGGAACTACTTTGGGCTAGTATCTCATGGCCTTCTACCGAAGGGATCTGAGCGCTATTTGGACAACTTGGACGCTCAGATCTGGGTTATTCGGGGATAGGACATTTGCGGGGTTCCTGTATATTATTGATAAGTTATTTTTGTATTGTTTCCTGTGGCTGAGAGATAATTGAGCTATCTTTCTTTTGACTCAATTATCTCGTAGACACAGAAATGCCTGGGAGGGGTTTGTACTTTTTACCTATGGAGACCCCATGCTGGGGGTGTGTGCATAAAAGGCAGAGTGTGGCTTAATAAAACCTCAGTTGACTCCCGGAACTATGTGTTGTCTAGTTACTGGGGGGAAAGGGTTATAATCAGGAAGAATCAGTGGAGATACTTGGTCGGTGTATCAGAGCTCTGCCACAGTATCATGTCCTAAAGATTATTGAAAAACATCTCATTGCCTGATTGTTTAAAAATCTATCAGTTTGACAAACATTGCAAGATACCAATCTCTATTTACATTTGCCCTAGTGCTTCCCAGGAATACAATGGTCTTACTAGTTTATAGATTCTTTCTCCTGTTTGAGTGTATACAGATGGTGGTCCATAATCTGCTCAGTTGTCTCTTTGGTCAATTGTATTCCTTAGTCCTGGCAAACAGTGTCTGATTAAACATTGTTTTTTGGTTAACAGAGATGTTCAACACTCAGTTCAGATTTTTTGTTTTAACTCTTAGCTTTCCTCTCACTTGATTAGAGATTCATATTAGTTCCAGAAATTGTATCTGTTAAAATGGTCTGACAGTATATATATATATGTGCATGTTAGTGTGACTGTATATAAGTGTGTATCTTAATGTGACAGTGTAGCGGAGAGGTAGTATAATCCACAGTATCCTTCAAGCAAAATGATTACAGCATGCAATAAACCTGGTAGCGTTGTAAGAATCCTTCCCTCCCAAGAACTAGACGACACATAGGCTGGGAGTCAACTGAGCTTTTAATCACAGGTCACAGTATTTATGGGATTCCCCATGCAAGGGGTTTCCCTACTGACATTACAGGGGTTGTACAGTAGGGGACTACATGGGGAACTTAACAACCTGGACATTTCTCCCACCACGCACTGCTGTACGAGAGGGATACTCCCACTAGAATATCCAGTTAAGTGGATTATGCCTCCGTGCAGCAGAACCGGCATTTCACTTAAAAATATATAACTTTGGCATTATTCACCTTATTTAAACGATCCCAGCATAACTAACCGAACGCCGCACGAATCACATGTTATTTTACATTCGCATTCAAAGTGCTAATTGTCCGTAGGGGAACAAACTACTGAATGCCCGGTGCTCCCGAATGGCCTGGAAGTCCAGCGGTATTTGTGTCGTCGAGTAGCCGATTTTAGTTCCAGGCGCTCGACGACCAAATACCGCTGGACTAACAAAGGATCCAAGATGGCCGACCGCCACGTGGTTGGTAGCCGAACGGCGGCCACCCTGAATCTCTATAGTTACGGAATGAAACATTGTTGCAACACTTAATGGGAGCCACACGACCTCCTGTAAAATTCCCTGTTCGTGAAACTACTGGATGAATGCTGGTGGCTTCCTTGCCGTTAGCATACGAATGCTCTCATTCGCACAATATGCTTATACAGATATTCCCTTGGTTCTTACAGTCTGTAAAGGTATAGTAACAGGTACATGAAAATACATTCTTAAGTGGCTTGTTTTGCCACAGACTGTATTTATGTTAGTGTGACTGTGTGTATGTGTATCTTAATGTGACTGTATTTATGTAAGTGTGACTGGGTATATCACCAGTGGGGTACCTCAGGGATCTGTACTTGGACACATTCTCTTTAATATTTTTATTAGTGATATTGCAGAAGGTCTTGATGGTAAGGTATGTCTTTTTGCTGATGATACTAAGATATGTAACAGGGTTGATTGTCCAGGAGGGATAAGCCAAATGGCAAAAGATTTAGGTAAACTAGAAAAATGGTCAGAATTGTGGCAACTGACATTTAATGTGGATAAGTGCAAGATAATGCATCTTGGACGTAAAAACCCAAGGGCAGAGTACAGAATATTTGTGACTGTATTTATGTTAGTGTGACTGTGTGTATGTGTGTATCTTAATGTGACTGTATTTATGTTAGTGTGACTTTATATATGTGTGTATCTTAATGTGACTGTATTTATGTTAGTGTGTCTGTGTATATGTGTGTATCTTAATGGGACTGTATTTATGTTAGTGTGACTTTATATATGTGTGTATCTTAATGCGACTGTATTTATGTTAATGTGACTGTGTGTATGTGTGTATCTTAATGTGACTGTATTTATGTTAGTGTGACTTTATATATGTGTGTATCTTAATGTGACTGTATTTATGTTAGTGTGACTGTGTGTATGTGTGTATCTTAATGTGACTGTATTTATGTTAGTGTGTCTGTGTATATGTGTGTATCTTAATGTGACTGTATTTATGTTAGTGTGACTGTGTGTATGTGTGTATCTTAATGTGACTGTATTTATGTTAGTGTGACTGTGTGTATGTGTGTATCTTAATGTGACTGTATTTATGTTAGTGTGTCTGTGTATATGTGTGTATCTTAATGGGACTGTATTTATGTTAGTGTGACTTTATATATGTGTGTATCTTAATGCGACTGTATTTATGTTAGTGTGACTGTGTGTATGTGTGTATCTTAATGTGACTGTATTTATGTTAGTGTGACTGTGTATATGTGTGTATCTTAATGTGACTGTTACATAGTTACATAGCGGAAAAGAGACTTGTGTCCATCAAGTTCAACCTTTCTCACAAATGTTGTTGCTGTTGATCCAAAAGAAGGCAAAAAACCTGCTCTGAAGCACTTCCAATTTTGCCACAAACTAGGAAAAAATTCCTTCTTGACCCCAAAATAGCAGTCAGATGTCTCCTTGGATCAAGCAGCTATTACCCCACTAATTAGAAATTATATCCCTGTATGTTATGTTTTTGTAAGTATTTATCCAATTTCAGTTTAAACATCCGTATGGACACTGACAAAACCACCTCTTCAGGCAGAGAATGCCATATCCTTATTGTTCTTACTGTAAAAAAAACCTTTTCTTTGCCTTAGATGAAATCTCCTTTCTTCCTATGTGTCCTATGTATAGCCCTGTTTATGAATAGATTTCCAGATAAAGGTTTGTACTGGCCCCGAATATATTTGTATAAAGTTATCATATCCCCTCTCAGGCGCCGTTTTTCCAAACTAAACAGATTTAGTTTTTTTTTATGTTAGTGTGACTGTGTATATGTGTGTATCTTAATGTGACTGTATTTATGTTAGTGTGACTGTGTATGTGTGTATCTTAATGTGACTGTATTTATATTAGTGTGACTGTGTATATGTGTGTACATTATTCTTGAATGTGTAAGTGGTCAAAGAAATTAACAGAAATGCATAGTTAGGTTAATTTAAAAAAGTTACTAAACAAACGTCAATATGCATAAACACAGTCACATTGTACAGCTTTACCCCTGACATGATTTATCATAAACCAAGCTGGTTGAATAATATCCCCCGGTCCTTCCCCCGGAAGTGTGACCCTTATTAAGCAAGACAAGTTTTAGAAGACATTCCTGCTTTTATTTATTTCACCCCTCCTAATCCAATGGTAGGCAGCCTTTACCACTCCAGATGAGGTGTAGACTACATCTCCCGTAATGTTGGCAAAGCATCAGGGGAAATGTAGTCCGGAGCATGTGGAGTGCTGAAGGTTGCCTACACCATTCCTAATCTGCAGACAATCCTTGCCCCCACTATAGTAGTAACAATACCAACCAGTAGACCATTTTACACATTCATATAGTGTTTCCTACAATATGGTGACTAAACAATGAAAGAAACATTGATCTTCCCCACAGAAACAAGTAAAATCTTGGAATGCCAACAGCGGGAAGGTATCAGCTCACATACCATAGGCCTTCCCCCCCAAAGAGGTATAGATCCAATTCCCAGACTGTCTTCAATATATCGCTGAACCCAGAGAACATCAAATAAAACAATTTTAGACAGAGAGGGATAATTAGAAAGAGGTTCATAGAACACAACCTGTCTAGACATTATTATTATTATTATTATTATTATTATTATTATTATCTAGACTTTATCACAGAACAGGACCCCAGTGAAGAAGTGAAATCAGTCTAAAACAGTTTGACTACTGACAATGGGGCAATAGAGCACTTGTGGTACCATAACCACTACAGTGTGCTGTAGTGCTTATAGTGCTTGCAGTGATCCTTTAACCTGTTTTATCCCCATTTCAGGGTTGGTTTCCTTGTTGTTATGCTGTTAGTTTCCAGCTGTGTTTTTTTAATTATTATTTCAATGGACCGGGTGACCTAGTGGGTCCAATAGAAAGCCACATATTTGCAGCACACATTCCTGACAAATATGAAATAGTTTGGTGATTATTGTTACATCTGAGAGAAGGTTGTTGTTTTTTTTCAGCTATTGTTTGGATATAGAAGATATGGATGTGATCTGCAGGAGAATGTGGGTCTCTAACGGGCGTATTTATCCATTTATTTTACCGTTATTGGCATCCGACCTGGACTTTACCAGCAGAGCTAGCAGTTATTAACATGTGGTATTTGGGAAATGCCAACCTTGTTTCTAAAGTCAAGCTGACAGACGGGAGATTATAACAAAGGAACACTCTTGGAGGACAAGATGTCAGGTAATTTATGGCACTGAATTCTCTGCATTATTGAAATTACTTATTTTTTTGAATAGATATGTCTATGGAGAACGCATTAATATGGCTTCTTGCTGAGTGTTCATTTAGAGGAATTAGAACACATCACTTGTACTGTGGAATTTACCCAAATTCGCATACACAACTCTTTCAAGGATGCAAAAGGCAGTAGCAAGATAGGACGGTAGTTGGATGGAGAGTTAGGGTCAAGATTAGGCTTCTTTAGAATTGGGGTTATAGTTGCATGTTTGAAGGGGATTGAAATATACCAGAGGAGAGAGAGAGATTGAGAATTTTAGTGAGAGGTGGAGAAAGAGAAGATAGAGTACGGCTGAGATGTGAGTGAATTGGATCTAGGGAGAAGGTGGTGGGGCGGGAGGACTGGAGCAGAGCAGAAACCTGTTCCACTGTAGCGGGTGCAAATGAACATAGAACAGCAGAAGGAGTGAGGTTAGGAGACGTATTGTAAGGGGAAGAAGAAAGATGAGAGATATCTTCCCTGATTGTAAAGATCTTGTCAATGAAGTGAGTTGCAAAGTCTGAGGCGGTCAAGTTAAAAGGTGGAGGAGGAACAATAGGGCGAAGAAGAGAGTTAAATGTGTGAAATAGTCATTTGGGTTCGCGGGAGAGTGTGGTTTTGAGGGTATTGAAGTGATTTACTTTTGCAGAGGAAAGAGACAAGCTGTATGAGTGCAGCATAAATTTATAGTGGAGTGTGTACATGATGATGAATTTGCTTAAATTTACTAATTGTTAACCGATGAAATGTATGCATGGTGGTTGTCTATGTAACCATGTATCTATTTACAGTTAGTCAGAATTATGTATGGAATTGTATTTTCTGTATTAAGGTAAATAAACACATTTCTTTATCAGCTACTCTGGTTTGACTTTGTGGCTTACCATAAGTTATAAGTTAGGGGAAAAGCTAACAGTTTTGGGGGCTCGTCCAGGATCACTACAGCACGGCAAAAGTGACCAAACCTACTCCTGCCTTACCATCAGACAATCAATGTGACTAGTCATTTGAATGGGAAGTCATACCTTTATAACACGGCACTAGTATAATTCTTGAGTGTCCTGAGAGGTCTGGATGAAAGGAGGTATAGTTTGTTCTGTGCAATTTAATAAAAAATGTGTTTATTGATCCAACTGTTGAGATTTAAAATTAGAAAATCAGACGGACAGGACAATGTGTGAGTACCCAGGTGGTTATCCTCAAAGACATACCTGGGCCAACATAGAGGACTTGAAAAATACCTCAAAGAGATAACAATCGTGCCAGTTGTTAGATGAGAAAACTTTACTAACTGTGATACCATCTACTAAGAATATTGCCAGTGTACAGGCAATATGAGAGTACAACTGACCTCTGGTTATGAGAACCGCCAACATCATCTACTACTCAAAAGACAATGACCAGGAATTGTCAAAAGTAAAGGGTAATTAAGGTACATCTCAGTCCAAATTTTATTCAAAGGTTTGCAGTTAATTTGCTGTTCTAAAGAGTGAATGACTGTCATTGTTTTTATTTATGGATCTAGAAAGACATTTTAATTTGATAACTTACGGTGTCAGGGAATTTTGAATTCTATGTCCTATATATTACAAATATAAAAATTTTGTTCTGATATGCTTTGGTTAATTATATAGAACAAAAGTTATAACTCGTAGGAAAAAAGGTAAGTAAGAGTTCTTAAACCACAGATTGTCTCTTCTTACATTACTTATCAGTGTAAATAAATATTTTATTTATCTATTTATTCATTTATAGTGATGACCCGAACTGTTCGCCGAACGGTTCGCCACGAACGGTTCGCCACGAACGGTTCGCCACGGACTCATCATTGAGTAAACTTTGACCCTGTACCTCACAGTCAGCAGACACATTCCAGCCAATCAGCAGCAGACCCTCCCTCCCAGACCCTAACACCTCCTGGACAGATCACAGATGGAAGAATGCAGCTTCACAATGGATGCTGTCCAGGAGGTGGGAGAGTCTGGGAGGGAGGGTTTGCTGCTGATTGGCTAGAATGTGTCTTCTGACTGTGAGGTACAGGGTCAAAGTTTACTCAATGATGAGTCCGTGGCGAATCGTTCGTGGCGAACCGTTCGCAAACCGTTCGGCGAACAGTTTGGGACATCACTATTCATTTATTTTATTTGCAATTTTATGAAATAGTAAAGGAGTGTTGTGATATAAGCAACACATCTTAAACAATGATTAAGGTAATATAGTCAGTGGTACAGTAGTGCAGAACCCAAAGGAATAATTTCAAATCAATGAAAGAAACAGAAGAAAAGCAACCTCGATCATGTTTAGTAACTTAGTAACAAAATTGGTAAAAGTACCCTAAAAGAGTGTGCTGAATAAATATTAAACAGTGATACTGCAAAATGTCAACCAAACTATAATATAGTTTCATTTCTTAAATAATTCATCATATTAAATAAAAACTATGACCAATTGGGAAACTTTTCAAAGAGATTTTATTTTGTAAATATTTTATATTTGTCAAAAAATAAAACAAAATTTAGAAATATAAAAAAATAACTGGAAGATAGACCTATCACGGTAAAACTACATACATTATTAACAAAGAAAATACATGTTTTGTTGTTTTGCATCAAAGGAAAGAATCCTCCATCTATGACAGTAAAATTAAATAAACTG
Organism: Pelobates cultripes; assembly: GCA_933207985.1. Taxonomy (NCBI): domain Eukaryota; kingdom Metazoa; phylum Chordata; class Amphibia; order Anura; family Pelobatidae; genus Pelobates; species Pelobates cultripes. Next base: position 150,764,584 of record OW240918.1, read on the forward strand.
AAGAGGGAACACTATTCAAAATGCAAGCTTGATCCATGCACAGGCAAAGCTTAGCAATAGTCCAAATATTGGCACTGAGTGTAGCTGAGTTCCACTATTAGACTGCTCCACTTTTGTTTCAGTAGAATTCACAGAAGGATGTCTCTCCTCCTGGGTGGAGTTAGTGCTGCTGAATTCTGGGAAGGAGATGAGCGGGGCCTGTGTTGAGTTCATAAGAATACTTTGTCGCTGAACGAGTCCTCCATCACTGATACTGACTGAAGGTACGTAGCTCTTTATCCAGTCAATGTACATTTTAACTCTGGCGTTGACACCTGGGCTGTTGGGCTTAGCACAACTCACACCCCAGTTAATGACTCCAACCTGCAGCCAGATATTGTTAACGTTGCACACAATGGGGCCACCCGAATCTCCCTGGATTGAAGAAAAGGCATCATGAAGTACACAACTCAGAATACACTTAAACAAAGTGAGAATTCTTTATAGAGAGATAGAAGCTGAAATGGGGAGAGACATGCAAATGTATAGAGATGCAGATTTGGAGAGGGAAGAAGATTTTTATAAAAAGAGACTAATGAAGTGAAATGTGTTTGTGTACCTGGCAGGCGTCCTTCTGACCCTCCTTGTAGCCGGCACAGATCATATCATCCTCAATAAGGTGGAACACAGGACGATATCCCAGGCTGGACTGGTACATGGACTCACAAGTTGGCCTGTAAATTAGAGCGAGCTCCACCTCCTGAAGGGTTTGAGGGTTTTTGAGGTGTACTATAGGGAGCAAAAAGAATAATAACACAATACATGATCTCATATAAACTGAGTAACTACAAGTATATATGTTAAAAGTTTATTCTCCCCTTCTAGTCCAATCATGTATTCTTTTTAGTACACTTGTATTCTCTCTTTCACTACACTAGTATCTTGTTTCCCAGGTTATAAACAGGCAAATTCCCAAGCTCTGTCAATTTAAATGGTCAACCACCATTTACAATATCATGCTGATTCCAAATGTCCAGTTAAAGTCATCTTACCTCCATAATTAGTGTCTCCCCAGCCTGTGGCCCAACAGGAGGTTCCTTCTGGCAGAGTGACAGATGGAGATGGGAGGCAGACAGGGAGGATATAACTGGTGTATTGGACAGGCTTTTCCAACTCCACCAAGGCGATGTCTCCACTCGATCCTTCGTACTTGAAGTCTGGGTGTATTATGATCTGTTTTAGCCCCCTGGACACAACATTTGGATCTTGAAGGTTTGTCAGCTGATATGCCCCAAGGTATATTCTGTACAAGGAACTATCGTCTGACCTGTAAACAGAAAGATGGTCAGTGCTGGATAGTGAGAATTAATAAAAAATAAATTATATAATTAAAAATAGACTAAAATTATGTATTATATAAGTCTGTGAGAGATAACTTAGACTAGTGAGGTCTACATGCCAATAGTGGCTTCTGAACAGCTGGGAATGATGGACAATGATTGTTTAATAAAGAGTAGTGATAGATAATCAATGCAGAGTGATACTGAAAGATATTATGGACAAGTGATACATAATGATCAGTTAGTTATTGAAACTGGTGAAACATACAGACCGGTTAGATATTGTAGGCTAGTTATATATACTGACTAGTTAGATATTGTGGTCAATGGGCAGTACACCAGGTTGATATGTGAAATGATTGAAGTGATCAGGCAGCAGTGTGCATATTGTGTGTATATTGTGTGTGTGTATAGTGTGTATATAGTGTGTGTATAGTGTGCATATATAGTGTGTGTATGTATTGTGTATATAGTGTGTATACATCATATAGTAATGTGATCTTACATTATGAAGCAATGAGCCGCCATCATCACCCAAGAATTTGTGAGGACAGTCCCACCGCACAAGTGTTCTCCCTGAAAGTGCAAGCTGACCTGCCATGGCCACTCGCCCTTCTTTGCGTCCTCACCTCCAACAATACGATCAGCGATTATTGGTCTTCCACAATCTGCAAGAAATGTCAGAACATGTTAACCATTCCATTAAATTAAAGACAGACATGAGACATTAATTAAATGTAGTGTGAGGGCAACTGAAGACTTATGTTAGATGAGTGGAGTGTGACTGGAGTGAATAGGAATGGAAAGAGTTTGACTGGAGTGAGTAGAGATGGATGGAGTGTGACTGGAGTGAGTAGAGATGCATGGAGTGTGACCAGAGTTAGTAGAGATGGGTGGAGTGTGACAGAAGTGAGTAGGGAAGGGTAGAGTTTTACTGGCGTGAGTAGGGATGGATAGAGTTTTACTGGAGTGAGCAGAGATGGGTAGAGTGTGACTAGAAAGGGTCAGGGCTTGTGAAGAGTGGCTGAGTGGGTAGAGCAGGGTGGACGATAGTGGACAGTATAGAGCTAGGTTGAGTTTAGGGTGGAGAGTCATTGGATAAGAAGGGCTGTATGAAGAGAAATTGAGTAAACTGGATGGAGAATTACTGAGTGGGCAGAGCTGAGTGAAGTATACTTGAGTGGGCAGAGCTAAGTGGAGAGCAGTTGAGCGAGTAGAACTGGGTAGAAAATGGTAGGAATTGCTAAGAATATGTAGAGAATAGTTGGAATAGTAGAAGTCTGGTTTTAATGAGTTGGACATGGTGTGGGTAAGAGATAGAGGGGCACAAGGCATGTCACAGACGGTTTTTGTAACTCAGCTCACAAAATCTACTAAACATAACGTATTCCCAGGACAGTATTAATATTTATTCCAAGAAAATGGGAACAGCCGACATAATATCACATCCCTTTGATTAAAAATCTCTCTAATATCCCCAAATATCACAACAAACAAGGCAGAAAAATCAAACATAAAAAGTAGAAAATTCGTATCTTACCATTTTCTGCCTGCAGCCACTGGACCTCTAAATGAAAAAAACAAGCAGACAATGTTAAAATTGGTGTAGATTATGTAAAACAAACAAACAAACAAATAATAGCATACTATCTCCATTATTATTTTATAATTTTATAATGAAGAATTCAAACAAAATAACCTGCTGGCAAAGGATGATTAATAAAACATGATATACGTATTACTATTAAAGAGATCTAGAGTCTCAAGTTATTCATGTAAAATATACAACGTTAAATAAAAACACCTCGAAAAAGCTTGTTGTTTCTTTCTTTTTTGTTTATTTTAAATATACTTTTTGAAAAAGTAAAACAAACTCTGCCTGTTATATCCATGTCCCACAATATACACAGAACCTAATTAACTCCTGTGTTATCACTAAGCACAGTACAGTCTTTACGCACAGGTTAAAAACATTTAATAATTTAAGCAGAAAATGAAAAACTACTGAAATCAATCAAGGTGTAGGGAACCGCCATGTTTCTTTTGGAGCAGATGACAGAATAGCAACATGTGTCTATACACTAAACTGTGAACTGTATTGGAAACACATTATTTGTATATTGCAAATAAAGGCAGAATTGCCAGAGTTATGTGAAAATAAACAAATTGAAAAAAAAAAAATCCAACACAATAAATGCCAGAGTTTGATTATTTCAGCATGAATTTTACAGTTTACATTTACATATAAAAAGCAACATTTCAAATTCAGTTCCATACACAAGAGCTATGACGTATCTCCCCATTAACCAAATTATGCAAATGAACACAAACAGCTTTGTCACGTTTTAGATTTCCCCATTCTCATGGCTACAGATGATGAAGTGATACATTTATTCCCACAGCCATGTTGGATCCCAAGCCCTATATCTAAACTAGCAGCCGCTGCTAAGACACCTATAGAAATATGGGCAGTGAATGTGGTTATAGTGTTTATATCATCATTGGGGCAGAGAGAATCGATCACAGTGAGGACTCGGGATAATTATTTTTGGGATAAAATTAAACATCACAAGATATAAAATGAGTGTGTCTCTCCGTTAATTATCGCAGATCTCCAGGCAGAGAGCACCAACTGGGTAATGTGCCAATGCATAGAGCAGAGAGGATTCTGGGTTAAAAAAAACACAGTTAACTGTTTAAATGCCAAATCTCTGCTTATTGCCCCCAACTAATGACAAACATAACATAAAGTCCAGCTCTTTACACATTAATCCCAAATCTATAAATTCCTTACATGGGTCAGCAAGAGTTACCCATAGCCCACTGTAGTCTGGCCAACCTATTCCCTAAAATAACTGGGGGTTTACTCAATTAACAGTGATTGGGGTGAATTAAAGGGTGAATTTGCAAGTTTTAGTCCCCAGTAAACCAGTCCCTATTCCCTGGTTTCAGCCTCTGCTGGTGCAATAAATGTATTTGCTGCCTGGCAGAGACTGGCCATATGGACAGTGGGGAGAGACAGAAGATGCTCTGTTGGCTTACCTTCCAGGAAAACAAGCAGCACACACAGGGTCAGGCTTCGCATGGTGGCCATTGTCCGTTCACAGAAGATTGTCCTAGGACTGGCTGGAAGATCTGTAAGGACCAAGGATGGAGGGTCTTTTATAGAGCCAGAAAGTCATCCAACCAGTTCTTGTACCATTGCCATCAAATGTGTCACCATGCACATACACCGAAACACCCCCAGGACATGATAATGAGGACTTAATATTCAGTATCACAAAATGCTCTACAGAACATGGAATCACAGAAAGAAACGTTCTCCTACATGACATTACTGACACACAGTGTATTTACTCAAATTTAATGTGCACCTTTATTGGCAAAATAATGTTTCCAAAGTTGGAATGTGCATTAGATTTGATGGCGCATTACATGCAAGTACGATTTCAGTACTAGCAAAAAGTGCAATAAAGAAAAACGTCCTTGTCTGTAAGACCATTGACCGCTCGGAGATACGGCAGGCATGCAATGCGAATTTGCCAGGGATGCAAAGCTTGGTTTTTGTGTACAGTGTCATCTTGTACAAATGCACATTACATTCGCCAGTCCAAAACAAACAAACATTTTTCCGCTTTAAGGTTTTAAAAATTGAAGTGCACATTTGATTCAATGGCGCATTAGATTCGAATAATTACGATATATGAGCTTTTGAGCAATATATCTATGTATTAAATATCTCTGAATACAGGGAGATAATGTGTGAACAGACCTGTTATTTGTGACTTTAAAATCCCCATTAACCAAATAATTTAATAGTTTCATTACATTGTGTTTATATGAGACTGATGATGAAGATTTACATTGAATGATTTATAATGAGAGAATATTGAATACATTCATAAAATTATACCGATTTTCAAACATAAGAAATCTGATCTTTTCTCGTCTCCTGTAGACCTGTAGTAATTTTTATATTAATTGTATAGACGTCTGAACACCATCCTCTCCGATTCTGGTTTCTGTTCAATTTGACTTGTTATCATAATGTATTTGTTTAATTTTCTTAATATGCCCATTGTACATTGCTACAGAATATGTCGGTGCTATAATAAAATTAATAATAAAATAAATAACTTATTGAAAATACATGCAGGATATTCTTCACACGCAGTTCGGTTTGACTCCTTTACACAAAATGCTTTATTTTAGAATTTATTCACTAACTTGGAATTGTCAGGAATTTCAGTAAATCTAATCTTTTAGGTTTTTTTTGGGCTATTTTGACCTTCAATTTTAAATTGACAAGTGGGTAGCTAACAATAGTGGGGAGCAGCCACATAGACACCTCTAAATAAATCCCCGAAATTCAGGGTTAATCTTGTCATTGGGAGAATTAGCGGCATTTTTGTATTTCAATACAAGGAATGTCTAGCCCTCTTTACCATCCAATAGGATTCAATGTGAACCCCTCGTGGTGATTGAATCAATTACCTTTATTAACAGAACTTTAAACCACAAATCAAACTACACAGCTCGCGCATTGTCCATTTTAATTATTTCATGATTTGTCAATATAGCATTTCAGAGTTCGGGATTTCGAATGACCCACCGATCGCTCATTTTAGATGAATCGCACTTCAGGGGATATCAAGAGCCGAATGTGCCAAAGAACTGGCTATAGTCACCTCTAATCATTATTATCCCTTAATGGATAGAAGAAAATTTACAATGGATTTGGTGGACATTTTTTATGTTCCAAATGTGATATTATAGATAGTTTCAATTCTGGAACACATGACGTTAATTGTGCAAATTAGGAATATGTTTCTTCCTTTGGATTTCAAATATATTTCTGTGTAATGTGAAGATGAGAATAATTATAATGGATACTCCTGTGGATTTCTGATTTGTAGAAGTGTGGTATTGATAGGATTAATATGTGGGTTTCATGAATAGTTTGAAGGTGAGTGTCCTATAAATATACTATGTCTGCTGCTAGTTCATAGGAGTAAATGAATCTTAATAAAGGTTTATTAACTTCTGAACTATACGTGAATATATTTTATTAGTATAAAGAGATTAATAAAGGCTTTAAGGAAGAATTCACAATATTCTAAGCAATGTGTTGGCATCCCGTACTTGGGAGGTCTCCCACACAGGAGAAGATGGAAAATGGAGGTAGATCCTCGTGGTTATGATCAGGTCAGAGGGCAATATGAACACAGGTCTTTCAATACAATTATTCAATACGTTTAAAGCAAATCGAAATATTCAGAGCATGCTAGCCGAGTGCAAAACATTCAAGTATGGAGTTTCATTTTAAATAAAATCTCTTTTGGTTTTAAAAACAGATATTTGCTGACTTTGCAATCCTTTCAGTCTGTGTTAATTTAAATTAACAGTCAATCATTTGGCCCCTTAGGGACCATTAGGGATGGGCAGGTCCAACCAGTTCACTCAGTTGTGTCTTGGAGGGAATTTATGCCCCGTTACTGTCTGGGTTTGAATTCCGACAAAACAAAAAAGTTTCTGTGAAACTTAAAGTGGAATTACAAATTATAGAATTGAATGAAACTTTGAAAATCAGCCATAACTTGTTTTGTTTTTTATGAGAAGTCCCATTTTCATTTAATTGAATATTAAGAAGACTTGTGCGTGGTGGGAAGGTTTGGCTTCGTCAAGTGTTTTTTCCAAAACTGAAATTTTGTTTGGGATGTCCGACACTCATTCTTCTCATAGTTTGGTTCGGACAAACCAAAAACGGTGCAAAAAATTAGCAAATATGTGTACTGCATAATATATCATATAGTATTATGATGTACATACAATGATAGGAGCATTTTCCCACCATTTTGGTTCGTACATCAAGTAAAAAATAGTAATCAACAGATAGGAAATCTGTATACTGTATATATATAGATTTATTTCTCAAACCGTCTTTTTTTTCCATCCACCGTCTCTTTTTTGGTGCCACAGACAGAACTACGCCATTCGGCCAAACAGCCGATGAACCCAAATTTGGCCTAATCGCAATTCAGCCAAATCCGAATGCACACGTCTAATAATAAAGAAAATATGTCCAGCTCAGGGCTGGGAGAGCCAGGGCAAACTTTGAATTGGACGAGGAGATTCAAATGAAACATTGTTTCTGTTTATTCTCCTCTCGCTATACTGACTGACAGCTAGAAAGGACGGAACTTATAAAAATGATTGACAGGAATCCAAGATTGATTTGCTTAGATCCAGAACAGATCTCCCACCAACATAGTAACAACAACAGATGTTGGAAAACATTTTTTTGTGAAAAAACTAATTTACAAAATCTTTCAAAATAAACCAGTCAATGTAACTGTATTATTTTTATAGAGGAAGAATGGGTTGACATTGCCCTCGTAGAAAAGAAAAAAAGGCAAAATGCAGAATTGTAATGCTGCAGGATGGAATTCAGGTTAATCAGAGAATTCATGCAGCATGTGAATTCTACATACTGCAGGGAAGCACTATTCATCTTCTGTACACCAACATGAAAAGTGATTTGTGTCCAGGAAAACATGGCCGACCTATCCATAGCCCTGAGATCTATGACCGAATAAAGGCTTGAGTTCCATGTGTTTAATAGGATTAGTTACCCCCATGCCTGGACTGGTTAAAGGGCAGATCAGGCTAATGGCAGGTGAGAGGGAGGTACCACTTTCCACCTCCATGTTTTTTTCTATTAATCCCTCCTCCCTTATCCCCCTTCTCCACCCATCCTTCTCTCCTTCCAAGCCCCAACTCTGAGCCTGGATATTGGTCCAATCAAATGTTCCTCTGTGAGAAGCATTTAATTGGACAAAGCAGAGTGATGGAATGAGGACACACTGCGCATGGAGTAACCTGTTAATGTAGGGGCGTCCAAAAAGTAGATCACCAGATGTTTTAAAACTACAGCTTCCATGATGCTTTGTGATTCAACAGGCATTCCAAAGGCATGCAAAGCATCATGGGAGTTGTACAATATCTGGAGATCTACTTTTTTGGGCACCCCTGCTTTAGTGTATACAAAACTATGAAATATTTCTAAGCTACCTCAATTGTTAAGATCACGATATACAAACCTAAGCAGGTGTAACACAAAAAGTCTAGTAAACAAATACCTGGATCGCTGCAAATTAGAAATGTGCATTAACCAGTCTGTACTCCAAACTGAAAGAAACAATATCTTAACAGTGCTAGTAACCTGCATACCCTGACTTTAATTACTGGACTATGATGTAATATCAAACACCGACCACAGAGCAAACACACAGCACAGAGCAAACAGCACCCACCACAGAGCAAACAGCCCCCACCGAGCAAACAGCACCGACCACCGAGCAAACAGCACCCACCACAGAGCAAACAGCCCCCACAGAGCAAACAGCACCCACCAACGAGCAAACAGCACCCACCACGGAGCAAACAGCCCCCACAGAGCAAACAGCACCCACCAACGAGCAAACAGCACCCACCACGGAGCAAACAGCCCCCACAGAGCAAATAGCATCCACCACCAAGCAAACAGCACCCACCACCGAGCAAACAGCACCCACCACAGAGCAAACAGCACCCACCACGAAAGCAAACAGCACCCACCACAGAGCAAACAGCACCCACCACGCGCAAACAGCCCCCACAGAGCAAACAGCACCCACCACAGAGCAAACAGCACCCACCACCAGCACCCACCACAGAGCAAACAGCACCCACCACTGAGCAAACAGCACCCACCACAGAGCAAACAGCACCCACCACAGAGCAAACAGCACCCACCACCGAGCAAACAGCACCCACCATAGAGCAAACAGCACCCACCACAGAGCAAACAGCCTCCACAGAGCAAACAGCACCCACCACAGAGCAAACAGCACCCACCACCGTGCAAACAGCACCCACCACAGAGCAAACAGCACCCACCACGCAAACAGCCCCACAGACAGCCCCCACCGAGCAAACAGCACCCACCACCGAGCAAACAGCACCCACCACAGAGCAAACAGGACCCACCACCGAGCAAACAGCACCCACAGAGCAACCACCGAGCAAACAGCACCCACCACAGAGCAAACAGGACCCACCACCGAGCAAACAGCACCCACAGAGCAAACAGCCCCCACAGAGCAAACAGCACCCACAGAGCAAATAGCACCCACCACAGAGCAAACACCCACCACCGAGCAAACAGCACCCACCACAGAGCAAACAGCACCCACCACAGAGCAAACAGCACCCACCACAGAGCAAACAGCCCCACAGAGCAAACACACAACACAGAGCAAACAGCACCCACCACCGAGCAAACAGCACCCACCACAGAGCAAACAGCACCCACCACAGAGCAAATAGCACCCACCACAGAGCAAATAGCACCCACCACAGAGCAAACAGCCCCCACAGAGCAAACAGCACCCACCACCGAGCAAACAGCACCCACCACCGAGCAAACAGCCCCCACAGAGCAAACAGCAGCCCCCACAGAGCAAATTTTGCTCCCTTTCAGTCCCTCCCTTGTTATCTATAGGTAGAGGGATTGTAAATGTTTTCTCTCACTATTTAGGGTCATGCCCATATGCCCCAAGATAAGGGGGAGCTCCGTCAGTAACTGAGAGTCTATAAGTTATTGTCTCTATTATTTGAGAAGACATGTGTGGCGAAAGTAACCTTGCCACTGGTTTTTGGAGGGGCCTGTTTGCCAGCCTCCTACCCTGTGACTATGGCCCCTGCAATAGAACTGGCTAAAATACTTTAAACAAGCTCTGTTCGTACAATTAGGTTTATACGGTTTGTTTACCGAACAACCACACAAACCAGAGACCGCCCTGGAGCTTGTTAAGCTTAAATGATATAGTTCTATGGAACTATTTTTGGCTATAGGACCATGCCTGCGATCGGTCAAATAAATGACTTCCAGGAAATTCCTGAACCCCTGAACTGATCTAGGTGATTGTTGGATTTGTTGGTCACCCAGATCAGGGCTATCAGGGGACGTAACATTTGTGGGGTTTTATGTATTTTTAGGGTATTTTTGGGGTGTTTTAAAAAAAGTATGTTTTTTCTGTGCTTGGAGATAATTGGATTAGAATTAGTACAGTTACTGATCCAATTATCTCCCAAGCAGAGGGGAGGAATTGTGTGCTGTGTGTGGGAGTGTCGTGCCTTGTAACTTTATTGTTATTGGTTTGTGAAGTTGCAAATCAGTCCCACACAAGATCCCTGTGGGCGTATGCCTTGCATGGGGATTGCCATTGAAGGCAAAGTGTGGCTCCCATTAAACAGAGATTTGTTTACCCGTTCATAAAGTCTTGGCTCATGTTTGGGGGATCGGAGAACTACATTCACTCTGGGGATTGCTATATCACAATACTCCCCTGAGTATAATCACTAGCTCTTATAAGAGCTGTTTCTGCTATACTCTATGGACTAGGAGAGGTTCACCCACTGGAAGCTGGATCGGGTGGTGGAGGACGGAGAAACCTCAACCAACCTGCGGCGGTTTGTGGGGTCTACGGTGGTTATGGTGTCCGGTGCGGTTCTTATGGTACTCAAGGATTACTAGGAAGCAGCGATTGATGGTGGTACCCAGTCAGGGTGCCAGGCGGTCCGTCACAATGTGTAACCCGTGCTGTCCTCTGTAATCCCGCAGCCACACTCCATCTACTTTATACCATTTAAACAGGTTTCAGACAGTCAGTCAGGGGTTAAACGCTGCCGGTACCCCGTTACTGCAGTTTATAATGGAAGCAGGTTCAGGGATGCGATGCTGGGACATGATCTTGTTTTCTCTAATCCCCCGCTACAGCTTATTCTGATATTTTCTGGGTTTGTGCAGGTCACTGTGTGCAAGTTGGTGTAGGAGTGGTTGTGTGCGTGGGTGCATATGTGTAAGTTGACAGCATATGTTGATGAGCCCCTGTTAGCCCTTACAAGCCTCTGTTAGTTGTTACGAGCCCCTGTTAGCCCTTGTGAACCCTTGTTAGCCCTTACCAGCCTCTGTTAGTTGTCACGAGCCCCTGTTAGCCCTTACCAGCCCCTGTTAGTTGTCACGAGCCCCTGTTAGCTCTTACCAGCCCCTGTTAATTGTTACAAGCCCCTGAATAGATGAGACATGCGCAAGTCAGGACTAAGCAATAGTTTGAAGATCTTTAAACTGAGTATTTACTTTGCCCATTATTTGGGAACCTGTATCTTATAATGGCTCAAATGGAATAAAACGTGTTTGAGACTCACCGAAGCGAAAGCTACATGAGTTGTTATTGAGTAGTGGTATTTGAGAAATGCCAGCCCGTCTAAAAAATTGAGCTGATAGATGACAATTTATAAAAAAGGAATGCACTTAGAGGAAAACATTGACAGGAGGTTTATAGCACCGATATTGGTGAATTCTCTGTAATACTGTAATTATTACATGCTTTGGTGAATAAATACTTCTACGGAGAACGTAGTGTCTTAGTGGGTAGTCATTACAACACTGTGAATTAGGAGACATCGCTTACTGTACTGTTCAATTGATTGTATTTATTTTGTCCAATATTTCCTCCTATTTGATCTAATTTACATATTACTACTGGTTTTTGTTATCACGGACATATTGCCTGCTCTTTATGTATATAAGAGCTTCCAAATCACACGCAGAAGAGAAAATAGCACAGTCAGGAAAAAAGGGGGATAAAACATTTTTAGATACATAAATGAGAAAAGAAAAGTAAAACAAGGATTAGTTAGATTAAAAACAAAAGAAGGAAGGTATATAGAAGAGGATAAAGGTCTAGCTGATTGCCTCAATGAATATTTATGTTCAGTATTTACAGATGGAAATGAAGTAAATGGGCCTCAGTTAGGAAAAAGGACAAATTAGTCATTTGTTACATGTGAGTTTACAGAGGAAGAGGTTCTATTTCAACTGTCAAAAGTAAAGACAAATAAATCAATGGGACCTGATGGAATAAGCAAATGTAATGTAATGTAACAATGTAATAGAGCAGCAGGAAATGCTAGCAGAATGCTTGGTTGTATAGGGAGAGGTATTAGCAGTAGAAAGAGGGAAGTGCTCATGCCATTGTACAGAACACTGGTGAGACCTCACTTGGAGTATTGTACACAGTACTGGAGACCGTATCTTCAGAAGGATATTGATACCTTAGAGAGGGTTCAGAGAAGGGCTACTAAACTGGTTCATGGATTGCGGGATAAAACTTACCAGGAAAGGTTAAAGGATCTTAACATGTATAGCTTGGAGGAAAGACGAGACAGGGGGGATATGATAGAAACATTTAAATACATAAAGGGAATCAACACAGTAAAGGAGGAGACTATATTTAAAAGAAGAAAAACTACCACAACAAGAGGACATAGTCTTAAATTAGAGGGACAAAGGTTTAAAAATAATATCAGGAAGTAATACTTTACTGAGAGGGTAGTGGATGCATGGAATAGCCTTCCAGCTGAAGTGGTAGAGGTTAACACAGTAAAGGAGTTTAAGCCTGCGTGGGATAGTCATAAGGCTATCCTGACTATAAGATAAGGCCAGGGACTAATGAAAGTATTTTGAAAATTGGGCAGACTAGATGGGCCGAATGGTTCTTATCTGCCGTCACATTCTATGTTTCTATGAGGTTTTTTTTCTTCCTAATAAGTGGTTTGTGGTATATTGATTTATTTAAAGGAACTGTGTCAGAAATAAAAACATGTATTCCTAACACTGTAATGTTAAACTTACTGATAATAACCAGGATCCCTTTTTGATGTATCTAATCAATACACTGTGCAGCACTGGATTAGGAAGCACCTCTAGTGGCTGCCACTAGGGGTGTTACAAGGCAGCAATGTAAACACTGACCTTTCTATGAAAAGTCAATGTTTACAGTGCTCACCCTGCAGGGACAGGATATACCATAAATACTACATTAAGGTGCAGTGGCTCTCCCTTTAAATTTGTAACCAATTAAATATATACATGACTTTCGATATTCATATATATCATACATGATCCAGTAAACTCACACATTAAATAGCAACCTGAAAGATCACAGAATTTATATTTCTTTAAACAAATGAAACTGTATATGATCATAAATTGCATAAACCTGCAACAACACCAATTACCCCATTTGTTATATATATTGTCATGGGAAACGCCCTCAGTCAGAATTCTGTATTGAATTCTCCACGTTGATCACAAGTTTTATTTTCTGAATTTAGATAAAGACATTTCTGATCCTGCTAGTCTGGTGTGACTTTGTATCTCACCTGGAATGGTAGAAAGATAACAAGATATCCCTGTATTTGGCTCTATATGTGGGGAGTTATTTTAGGGTGTTCTGTATAAATAGCAAAGTGTTAAAGATGGAGCCAACATTCCATTGGTTTCTATGGTAACTGCTCCACTGTAAGCACTTCATCCCACAGCTGCTCATTCTATATGGCCCAGTATGTGGAATTGTAACCATGGAAGAATATACCGACCCCGGCCAGAATAAGGGAGGCCGATGCTATTAGAGAAGGGAAACTGATGGAATGAAGATTGTTTGATAATATTTAATATCTGCACAGTCTTTTATGTCACTGAAACCTGTTAGATTGAATAAGAATTGCTGACGCTCAAGAATATTCTCAGCAAACTTTTATTGTGAATTTTACAAATATGTAAATAAAATTACAAATAAAACATTTAAAAACAAAATTCCCATCACCAAAAAACCCCCCCAAAAAATATGTACTTTTTATGTCTTAGATAGAAGTAAAAGGACCACTATGGGCACCCACACCAGTTCATTCCAATGATATATCTCAATGAAGTGGTGTTGGTGCAGTGATCCGTTCCTTTAACTCGTCCAATGCATAACATTGCAGTTTTGTAGATAGGGCAACGTTTTCCTCTAGTGATGGTCTTCCTAACAGTAACTAGACGAGATTTTGTTGCAATAAACAAGTCACTCAGTTATTCAATCAAATAGCTGCTCATAGAGAGTTTTGATTGGTACAATGGTAAAATGTATATTTTAAACCCTCACAGGGGTGGGGGTGGTGGGCACCACAATAGATTCAATTAAATAAAAAGGTTAAGGATCAAAAATATTTACAGGATTATTTACTAAAGTGAGAAGTCCAGGTAAATTCAAAGTAGATTTCAAATCTAAATTCAAAATAGTAAATTTGGAAAACTTCTCAAAATCAGCTCTGCTTTCATTTCAGCCCCTTTATTAAAACCCAAACTTATAATCGTGTAACCAATTTGTCCCCATTATCCTTCGATGCTTCATCCCACATAAAGAGTAACATAGCTTTGATCCGGTAATCAGGAAAGTCTGTTTTATTTCTTTGGATGAGACATGACACCCTCAATGTGTAGACCAGCTTACTGAGAACGTGAACAACACTGTGTGCACAATATCAATAGACATCTTGCAAATCTGTACTGTGGAGGTTTTGTCCATTGGACAAGTCCAATCTTAACGCTTTCAGACTTTGTGAGATTTCAACTTAACAAGAGGTCTCTGTATTCAATGTTGATAACTTCAGTAAGGTAACTGTATCTCATTATCTCCTTATTCAAGCTTGATCCACACACAGGCAAGACTTAGCAACAGACTGAACATGGACACTGTGTGCAGTTGAGGTCCACCATTAGACTTCTCCACTTTTACTTCAGTAGAATTTACAGAAGGATGTTTCTCCTTCTGGGTGGAGTTGATGCTGCTGGATTCTGAGAGGGAGATGAGCTGGTCATGTGTTGAGTTCAGAAGAATACCCTGTCGCTGGACTAGACCTGCATCAGTGATACTGACTGAAGGCACATAGCTCTTTATCCAGTCAATGTACATTTTAACCCTGGCGTAGACACCCGGGCTATTAGGCTTAGCACAACTCACACCCCAGTTAATGACTCCAACCTGCAGCCAGATATTGTTAACGTTGCACACAAGAGGTCCACCCGAATCTCCCTGGATTGAAGAAAGAAAATCATGAAGTACACAACTCAACATAAAATTAAACAGAGTGAGATTTGTTTATAGAGAGATGCAAACTGAAATTAGGAGAGACATGTAAACATAGAGAGAAGCAGAGTATGAAAGAGCAGTAGATTTTCATAAAAAGAAACTAATAAAGTGAAATGTGTTTGTGTACCTGGCAGGCGTCCTTCTGACCTTGCTTGTAGCCGGCACAGATCATATCATCCTCGATAAGATGGAACACAGGACTATATCCCAGGCTGGACTGGTACATGGACTCACAAGTTGGTCTATAAATAAGAGCGAGCTCCACCTCCTGAAGGATTTGAGGGTTTTCAAGGGAAACTATGTGGAGCAAAAAGAATGAAAAAGAACAAGGTGTCAGATCTCTGAACATATTGACCTATTAACTGCAAGTGCTTATTGTATAAAGTGTATTCTCCCCATCTAGTCCGATCATGTATCCTTTCCCAGCTTATAAACAGGCGTATTGCCAAGCTGTGTCAATTTAAATGGACAGCCCACCACTTGCTTTCTCACGCTGGTTGTAAATGTTCAAATAAAGTCATCTTACCTCCATAATTACTGTCTCCCCAGCCTGTGGCCCAACAGGAAGTTCCTTCTGGAAGGGTAACGGACATTGATGGGAGGCAGACAGGGAGGATATAACTGGTGTATTGGACAGGCTTTTCCAACTCCACCAAGGCGATGTCTCCACTCGATCCTTCGTACTTGAAGTCGGGGTGTATTATGATCTGTTTTATCCCCCTGGACACTACATTTGGATCTTGAAGGTTTGTCAGCTGATATGCTCCAAGGTATATTCTGTACGAGGAACTATTGTCTGACCTGTAAACAGAAAGATGGTCAGTGCTGGATAGTAAGAGACATTACATTAAGAAACATTTGGTATATAATTAAAAATACACTAAAATAATAATATATTGTACAGGTGTGTGAGTGATAACGTAGATTAATGAGGTTTACAGGCACGTTATGGCTACTGAACAGCTTTTAATGATGGTCAATGATGTAGTTAAATGCTGGGTAGTGATAGATACTGAGTAGTTAATATTATTATACTGAAATATATTACAGACTAATTATAGACACTGCCCATTTAGATATTGAAGACTAGTTGAGACACTAACCAGCATAATATTGTAGTCAATTTTCTATGCACCAGGTTTATGTTTGAAAGGGAAGTGATAAGGAGGCAGTGTCTGTACATAGTGTATATATAGTGTTTGTATGTAGTGTTTATATATAGTGTGTGTATATTGTGTGTATATAGTGTGTACATATAGTCTGTAAATAGTATGTGTATAGTGTGTATATAGTGCATATAGTGTGCGCATATCTTGTGTGATACAGGAATAGCAGAGCTTTGTTTAGTAATGATCTTACATTGTGAAGCAATGAGCCGCCATCATCACCCAGGAATGTGTGAGGACAGTCCCACCACACAGGTGTTCTCCCTGAAAGTGCAAGCTGACCTGCCATGGCCACTCGCCCTTCGTTGCGTCCTCACCTCCAACAATACGATCAGCGATTATCGGCCTTCCACAAACTGCAAGAAATGTCAGAACATGTTAACCATTCCATTAAATTAAAGACAGACATTAATAAAACATAGTGTGAGGAGAACTGAGGAAATATGGTAAAAGATTGGAGTGTGACTGGAGTGAGCAGAGATGGGTGGAGTGTGACTAGACCGGACCGGGGTTGTGGAGAGTGGTTGAGTGGGTGGAGCAGGGTGGAGGATAGTTGAGTGAGTAGGAGTGGACAGTAAAGAGCTAGGCTGAGTGTAGGCTTTAAAGTCATTGGGTAAGAAGGGCTGGATGAAGAGTAATTGAGTAAAGCTGGATCGAGAATTACTGAGTGGGCAGAGCAGGGTGAAGTGTACTCAGGGCCGGCGCATTGTATAACACTGGTCCGACGGCATCCACTTCAGCCTGCTCAGCCAGGCCCCCCAGAAGCACTCCCATTGCCATGAGGGCACTTCAATTTCTCGCTCCCACCCCTTGCCCTGTATGTGGGGACAAGTGGGCGGGAGCAGAGCAGGGGCGGGGCTGACATACAGTGAAGGCGGCCTGGCGCAGGGAAGCATCCAGGAAAACGTGACAAGCAGTCAAATATTAACAAATGTAAGTGGGTCAATGGGGAATGTGTATTTGTGAAGAATGTGTGTATGTCAGTCTGTATGGGTCAGTGTGTGTCTGTATGGGTCAGTGTGTGTCTATAAGGGTCAGTGTTTGTATGGGTCAGTGTATGTCTGCATGGATCAGTGTGTGTCTGTATGTGTGTGCATGGGTCAGTGTGTGTCAGCATGGGTTAGCATGTGTCTGCAGTATGGGTCAGCGTGTGTTTACATGTATCAGTGTGTGTCTGCATGTATCAGTGTGTGTTAGTGTATGTGTCTGCGTGGGACAGTGTGTGTGTGTCAGTCTGCATGGTCAGTGCGTGTGTGTCAGTCTGCTTGGGTCAGTGTATGTCAGTCTGCATGAGTGGGTGGAGCAAATGGGGTGGCAACATTTCTTTTGCCTAGGGCGGCAGAAATCCTTGCACCGGCCCTTGAGTGCACTTGAGTGGGCAGAGCTGAGTGGAGAGCGGTTAAGCGAATAGAACCGGGTAGAAAATGTTAGGAATTGCTCAGAATATATGGAGAACAGTTGGAATGGGAGAAGTCTGGTTTTAATGAGTTGGGCGTTGTGTGGGTAAGAGATAGAGGAATACAGTTCTTGTCTCAGAAGTTTTGTTTAACCTCAGTAAGAGTGCGTAACTCCACTCACTTAATCTACTATACAGAACGTATTCTCAGGAGTATATTAATATTAATTCCAACAAAATGGGAGCAGCTGACATTATATCACATCCTTTCATTGGAAATCTCTCTAACATCCCCAAATATCATTACAAACAAGGCAGAAAATGAGAGAAATACAATGTAGATAATTCGTATCTTACCGTTCTCTGCCTGCAGCCATTGGACTCCTAAATGGAAACGGCAAGAATACAATGTCAGGATTTGTGTACATCATGTAAAACAAACACATAACACAATATCTACATAGTTATTTTATTATTGGCTATTAACGAAGAATTGAATCTCTTTTTTCACATGAAGAAAAATATACATGCATATTTCCTTGGGGTTATATCCATAACATTGTATTTCAGTAAAGTGTTCCTTTAATTCCAAAATGTAACGGTCACACACACAGCTTGCATTATGTAAGACAAATAAGAAATATATAACAATATATAACATAATATATAATAATATATAACATAATATCGCCATTATTACTTTATAATTTGCTATAAATTAAGAATATAACATGCTTATACATTAATAAAACACAATATAAATATTAATAAACCAGGGAGATAGAGCCTCGCGTTATTAATGTTAAATAAAATCTCCTGTGAAATCTTGGTTTCATATTTTGTTTGGTTTATTTTCAAGATACTTTTAGTGAAAATAAAGCAAGTTATTCCTGTTATATTCCTGTCCCATTATATATAGAGAGCTAATTAAATCCAACATGTATTATCGCCCAGTACCAGGTTTTACACACAGGTTAAATACACTTAACATTATAAAGATAAAATTAAAAACTACTAAAATCAGGCAAGGTGCGGGGAGCAGCCATGTTACTTTTGAGGCAGATGACATAATAGCATTAGAACAATAACAATAGATTCTCATGATGAAGTGATACATTTATTCCCACAGCCATGTTGTATCCCAACCCCTATATCTAAACTAGCAGCCGCTGCTAAGACACCTATAGAAATATGGGCAGTGAATGTGGTTATAGTGTTTATATCATCATTGGGGCATAGAGAATCGATCACAGTGAGGACTCGGGATAATTATTTCTGGGATAAAATGAAACATCACAAGATGTAAAATGAGTGTGTCTCTCCGTTAATTATCGCAGATCTCCAGGCAGAGAGCACCAACTGGGTAATGTGCCAATGCATAGAGCAGAGAGGATTCTGGGTTAAAAAAAACACAGTTAACTGTTAAAATGCCAAATCTCTGCTTATTGCCCCCAACTATTGACAAACATAACATAAAGTCCAGCTCTTTACACATTAGTCCCTAATCTATAAATTCCTTAAATTGACCAGCAAGAGTTACCCATAGCCCTCTATAGTCTGGCCAACCTATTCCCTAAATAACTGGTTGTTTACTCAATAAACGGTTATTGGGGTGAATTAAGGGCTGAATTTGCAAGTTTTATTCCCCAGGAACCAGCCCCTATTCCCTGGTTTCCGCCTCTGCTGGTGCAATAAATGTCTTTGCTGCCTGGCAGAGACTGGCCATATGGACAGCAGGGAGAGACAGAAGATGCTCTGTTGGCTTACCTTCCAGGAGAACAAGCAGCACACACAGGGTCAGGCTTCGCATAGTGGCCATTGTCCATTCACAGACGATTGTCCTAGGACTGGCTGGAAGATCTGTAAGGACCAAGGATGGAGGGCCTTTTATAGAGCCAGAAAGCTGTCCAACCAGTTCCTCTACCAAAGCCATCAAATATGTCACCATGTGCATAGACCAAAACACCTCCAGGACATGATAATGAGGACTTAATATTCAGTATCACAAAATGAGAATAAAGCAATGCTCTGCAGAACATGGAATCACAGGAAGAAATGCTCTGCAGAACCATGACATCACTGATATTATGATTTATTGGTCAATATATCTATTTATTAAATATCTCTGAATACAGGGAGATAATGTGTGAACAGACCTGTTATTTGTGAATTTAAAATCGACATTAACCAAATAATTTAATAGTTTCTTTACATTGTGTTTATATGAGACTGACATAGAATGATTTATAATGAGAGAATATTGAATACATTCATAAAATGATACCAATTTTCAAACATAAGAAATATCTGTCTCCCGACGACAATGTGCATTGTAAATACTTGGTATAGATTGTATGTTGATTGTACAGATAATATTGATATTCACTAATTTTTTCAGGAACTCAAACTTAATTTCATATTTTAGGCACAAGAAAATGTAAATTTTTGCTGTTTTGATCAATAATATTAAATTGACTTTAAATTTCGAACAAATCAAACTATATTGAATAACCCAAAATGAAACGTGATTTAACCCATTGCTTTCTATCCCTGTAAATAGTTCCTCAGTGTTTAATTCTATTTAATGTCATTTTGCCAGATATGCTGTATCCCACCAATGATTTCTAATTGAGAGCTTAATGGGTTATTCCTACCACCATGACCACTTCAGTGATTTTTAGTGTTCATGATGGTAGGACTTTGTATGTGCAGTGTTTCTGCTAGGGAGTTATTTTTTTGTGTGTGTGCGGGGGGCTAGTAGCACCCCCAGCACTGTGACATTGACAGCCCTCAACTCTGTTCTTGACCGCCAATGTAAATTCTGTGCATATTTTATGTCTATTGCCAGTGCTCACTGCGCGTTGCCGACAGATGTAAAAAACTTCTCCATATTGTCAGAGCACCTTCCCCCTTCCACCCACATTGCTGATCTCCATTACATATAGTTTTAAAAATTTTTTAAACCCTCCCTCCCCTCGTCGGTCGAGAGCGAATGCTTGCACTCTAAGCAGGACCGGATTAAGAGCCCAGTGGGCCTAGTGCTAACATTTTGTGATGGGCCTTATTAAAGAATCTTATCGACCAAAAACACAGTCATACCTCCCAAACGTCATGTGTCTGGTGGAGATGGTGCTGAGGGGAAACTAATAGAATGCACATATCCAATGCTAATCTCTCTCTAATTTATTCTTTCCTCTTTCAAGTAAATCCATACCTACTAAGTTCTAACAGCAGTGTCCAGTGAAGCAGGGAGATAACACAGGCTCCATCAGCCCCATTCGCATGAACCAAACCCACTGTGACAAAAAATGCCTACAAAATTCAAAATATAAACAAAGAACAAGTTAGACTTGTGCTGCAGATACTCCACACTGAAGTCCCAACAGTGTATATACAACCACAGATGTTTGCCAGGAACTCCTGGAGGAGTGTGGAAGCTGGCCTCTTACCCACTGACTATGGTCCAGGTCTGAGACCCCGCTCAGCCGCACTTAGCCACTTTCCCTTGGTGCCCCTGGTTCAGCACTTTCCTTTCTTTCGAATGGAACAGAACGCTGCTCCCTGGCAGCCGTTCGCATAAACCAAAACCACGAATGGACCTCTGTGGTACTTAGCCGTGACTGCTCTGGAACTAATTTTGGCATGAAGACTTTGTGGTTCCTGGTCGGTCCCCAGCGGTACTTAGCCACGATTGTAATGGAACTATTTTCGGTTAGGGGCCTGTGCGGTTCCTGGGCAACTTGGTCTGGTGTTTTGGACCACCTTGCGAACCGCCAGGAGAGTGCCTTTTGGAGGAAAGGTGCCTGAAACTAAGGGGAACAAACGCTCCCTAAGAGCCTTGTGGGGCACCGCAGGAGCTCCGAAGATGACCGGCAAAAGCACACTTTGCCCTGGAACTGTTATGGGCATAGGACGATCAGAACTTTGACACAGTGGCGTTTCCACTATACTGCATGGATCTGAGCACTATTTGGACAACTTGGGCGCTCATATCAGGGCTATTTGGGGATGTATAATTTGTGTTTTGGGGTGTTTTATGTTTTTTATATATTTTTTGTATGGTTTCCAGTACTGAGAAATAATTGAGTTTCCAGTCCTTTTAAATCAATTATCTCTCAGACAATGGGAAGCCTGGGAAGGACCTGTATGATTTTCAATTGAGATCACATGCTGGGGGTCTGTACATAAAGGCCAAGCTTGGCACATTAATTTGTACTCCCAGAACTGTGCGTCATCCAGTTACTGGGAGGGGAAAGGGCTAGCCCCTGGCTCCAGCTTGTGGAGGATTCAGTGGGAAAAGCCTTGTAAGGACTATAGCTCCCAGGACTGTGTGTCCTCTAGTCCCTGGGAGGAACTAGAGCTAGTTCCAGGACAGAGAGGCGCAAGGAGGACACCAGTCCTCCTTGTGGCAGAAGCGCTGAGGTTTTTCCTGGTTACGGCTAGGAAGAGATCCTTGGCGGAGGTACCAAGCTGGGGTACAGAGAGCTCCACTACAATCCTTCTCAAGTTTCCATACTTAAGCAAGAGCATGTGAAGAGTAGTGTTTGGAAAAAAAAATGTAAAATATATATATATATATATATATATATTTTAAATCAATGGGCCTATTTCATGGGTATGGACCTGGAGCTGCAGCTCCATCAGCCCCTATGTTAATCCGGCCATGGCTCTAAGCAAGCAAAGTGGTCTAATCACAGGTTTCTCTATAGACCATGCGCAGCCCCTGTGATGGCGAAGGAGGTGTGGAAGATCAGCACCTGGAGATTAGCCCAGTGCCGCATTAAATTGACAGTGTATTAAATTGGGGGAGGAGGGGCAGTGTATTAAATTGGGGGAGGGAGGGGGCAGTGTATTAAATGGGGAGGGAGGGTGCAGTGTATAAAATTGGGAGGGGAGGGGCAGCGTATTAAATTGGGGAGGGAGGAGGGGCAGTGTATTAGAATTGGGGAGGAGGGCAGTGTGGTGGGAGGTATGGGGCAGTGTATCAAATTGGGGAGGAGAGGCAGTGTATTAAATTGGGGAGGAGGGGTCAGTTTATTATATTGGGGAGGAGATGGGCAGTGTATTAAATTGGAGGGAAGCAGTGTATTAGAGTGGGGGAGGGAGAGGGTGCAGTGTATTAAATTGGGGGAGGGGCAGTGTGATATAAGTGGGGAGGGAGAGGGCAGTGTATTAGAATTGGGGAGGGAGAGGGCAGTGTATTAAGTGGAGAGGAGAGGAGGGCAGTGTGATAAATTGGGGAGGGAGGAGGGTGCAGTGTATTAAATTGGGGGGGAGGGAGGAGGGTCAGTGTATAAAATTGGGGGGAGGGAGGAGGGTGCAGTGTATTAAATTGGGGGAGGGAGGAGGGGCAGTATATT
>OW240918.1:150787942-150852647 GCA_933207985.1 Pelobates cultripes
AAATTAGATTTACATGTGTGTATATTATGTATATTTTACAGTGCACCGATTGGCCCATTTAAAAAAAAATCTCTTTTGATTTTGTCTGTTGTTTCCCCGAATATTTTACCACGAATGATATTCGGCAGAACCAAACTGTCACATAAACAAACGTTTAACATGCCAAACAAGATGTCAGTATTGGAATAATGAATGTACAAGTCCAGCTCCAAAGACAAGTGGAAATTATAAAGGGGGTATCGACTGACAGCTGCCATATATGGTACCAGAAATCATATCCTTGATATACAGCGATAACCTTGTCATTAAGAGAATTAGTAAGAAACCGCACTCCTATTAGTTGATAATCCAGGGTACAAATCCGGACCTGAGGCTGGCAAACCACAATATATCAATTGAAAAACAAAAATGATCAAGGCACTCAAGGACAGTCAGATGACGAATGAATGAAGATTACTGCATAAAGTAACAGCAAAAATGCTTCGACCTTAAATGAGGTCTCTCTCAAGCTAACACCACAGTGTAAACATGCAGTATAAATATAAATATATTGCAATCAACCAAAATTAATTGCAATACAAACTAACTTAATTTTTCCCAAACAGTCAGTATCAGGATCCGAATCACTGGAGGTTAATCCACACTCAACGGCGCAATGATGTCAGACCCCCATACATCAGACACAAGTGCCTCCAACAGCGTAATGATGTAAAACGCAACATGGTCCGTTCTCTTTGCTTTTTGTCCTTCTTTTGCTAATATTATCCTTGTTCGAGACTTCGAGGCAGGGGCATCTTGAGTCATTATCCTGCTTGACACACTTTCGCCCGATGTATGGAACCTTCTGATACCATTGCACCTTTCAGCGCGAACTAACCTCCAGGGATTGGGATCCCGATACCGATGGCTGTCTGGTGTAATCAAGTATGTTTGTTTTGCAATTAATTTTGGTTGATCATGTTCTATAGATATACTACATGTTTACACTGTGGTGTTAGGTTGATGAAGCCCTCAGGTCGAAACGTAGTTGGTGTTACTTTACCCAGTGGTGTATCCTGGTTTTGTGCTGCCCTAGGCAGGACAAAACTCAGGCACCCCCCTCCCCCCGCGCCACCCCCACCCAACCCTTCCCCCCCGCCCCACCTTCTAAATACACACACACACACACACACAGTCAGACACACACTGACTGTGTGTGTGTGTGTTTGTGTCTGTGTGTGTGTCTGACTGTGTGTGTGTTTGTGTCTGACTGTGTGTGTGTGTCTGACTGTGTGTGTGTGTGTGTGTGTGTGTATGTCTGACTGTGTGTGTCTGACTGTGTATGTGTGTGTGTGTGTCTGACTGTGTGTGTATTTAGAAGGTGGGGCGGGGGGGAAGGGTTGGGTGGGGGTGGCGCGGGGGGAGGGGGGTGTCTGAGTTTTGTCCTGCCTAGGGCAGCACAAAACCAGGATACACCACTGGGTAAAGTAACTTGCCAGCCGCCCGCCCGACCATCAGCCAGCGCCGCCCAGCGCCCAGCATGTCTGTTAGCCGTGAGGCTAACTAGGCATTTGCCCTGGACATTTGGGGGCGGCGTTTTTTTGCCGCCCCCTGAAAAATGCCGCCCAAGGCAAATGCCTTGTTTGCCTCGCGGCTAATACGTCCCTGACTTTACCCACTGATCATCAATAATTCTGTCATGTGACCATCCTTAAGTGCCGGGATTATTTTTGTTTTAGGTTCACAGTTGTTTTTTAAATCAATTTATGAAAGTATAAGCCTCTGTACCATCCAGAACGATTCACCTGGAGAGGGTGAAATAGCCAAAATGGAGGAGGAGGAGGGTATTAAGTCAACCTAATATTAAAGCTTACAACTAAACAGGGACATTGCCCTTATTACAGACTGGAGGTAATTTTGGTTTGCTCCAGTCGTACATTACCAGAGGCTGCGTGGATTTTACATACTGATGAGCAGCATATGAAAAACGCTGCCCTGTCATATGTAGAATTCTAACGCTTCAGGATGTAAATCAGGTTACTCAGAGAACTCCTTCATCATGTGAATTCTACATACTGCAGGGCAGCGCTTTCGTGTTCTGTCCACTAGTGATTTGTGTCCAGGAAAACATGGCCGACCTGGCAGCCCTATCCATATCCCCGAGATCTGTGACCGCAGTGGCCTGGGCTTCACTTGTTTAATAGGATTAATTACTCGCAGGCCGGACTGGTTAAAGGGCAGACCAGACTAATCGCTTCAATTAAATAAAAGGTGTGCTGGGCTGGATGCTGCGTGCAGCTTTAATTTAACTATCACCTCCATCACCTACAGTATATCACCTCTGGGTCATAGAGGTACAAGGATAAGTAGGTGACCTCTTTGGATCTATTCTGCTCCCACCTATATAACCTACCCGGCCCTTATCTAGCAGCTTTTTAGGCCAGCAGATGCGGCTAAAATATTTTTGGGGAGAGTTTGCGACTGTGAGCTCTTTTTGGAGAGAGTGTATAAACTGATGAGAATATATGTATAAATGTGTTTGAAAGTGCATATATGTGTGATTGTATGTATTTATTCTACATAGTAAGAGTGTATATGTTAGTCTGGCTGAATATATTTGGGAACGTGTGTTAGTGTATGTACAGGGAGTGCAGAATTATTAGGCAAATGAGTATTTTGACCACATCATCCTCTTTATGCATGTTGTCTTACTCCAAGCTGTATAGGCTCGAAAGCCTACTACCAATTAAGCATATTAGGTGATGTGCATCTCTGTAATGAGAAGGGGTGTGGTCTAATGACATCAACACCCTATATCAGGTGTGCATAATTATTAGGCAACTCCCTTTCCTTTGGCAAAATGGGTCAAAAGAAGGACTTGACAGGCTCAGAAAAGTCAAAAATAGTGAGATATCTTGCAGAGGGATGCAGCACTCTTAAAATTGCAAAGCTTCTGAGGCGTGATCATTGAACAATCAAGCGTTTCATTCAAAATAGTCAACAGGGTCGCAAGAAGCGTGTGGAAAAACCAAGGCGCAAAATAACTGCCCATGAACTGAGAAAAGTCAAGCGTGCAGCTGCCACGATGCCACTTGCCACCAGTTTGGCCATATTTCAGAGCTGCAACATCACTGGAGTGCCCAAAAGCACAAGGTGTGCAATACTCAGAGACATGGCCAAGGTAAGAAAGGCTGAAAGACGACCACCACTGAACAAGACACACAAGCTGAAACGTCAAGACTGGGCCAAGAAATATCTCAAGACTGATTTTTCTAAGGTTTTATGGACTGATGAAATGAGAGTGAGTCTTGATGGGCCAGATGGATGGGCCCGTGGCTGGATTGGTAAAGGGCAGAGAGCTCCAGTCCGACTCAGACGCCAGCAAGGTGGAGGTGGAGTACTGGTTTGGGCTGGTATCATCAAAGATGAGCTTGTGGGCCTTTTCGGGTTGAGGATGGAGTCAAGCTCAACTCCCAGTCCTACTGCCAGTTCCTGGAAGACACCTTCATCAAGCAGTGGTACAGGAAGAAGTCTGCATCCTTCAAGAAAAACATGATTTTCATGCAGGACAATGCTCCATTACACGCGTCCAAGTACTCCACAGCGTGGCTGGCAAGAAAGGGTATAAAAGAAGAAAATCTAATGACATGGCCTCCTTGTTCACCTGATCTGAACCCCATTGAGAACCTGTGGTCCATCATCAAATGTGAGATTTACAAGGAGGGAAAACAGTACACCTCTCTGAACAGTGTCTGGGAGGCTGTGGTTGCTGCTGCACGCAATGTTGATGGTGAACAGATCAAAACACTGACAGAATCCATGGATGGCAGGCTTTTGAGTGTCCTTGCAAAGAAAGGTGGCTATATTGGTCACTGATTTGTTTTGTTTTGTTTTTGAATGTCAGAAATGTATATTTGTGAATGTTGAGATGTTATATTGGTTTCACTGGTAATAATAAATAATTGAAATGGGTATATATTTGTTTTTTGTTAAGTTGCCTAATAATTATGCACAGTAATAGTCACCTGCACACACAGATATCCCCCTAACATAGCTAAAACTAAAAACAAACTAAAAACTACTTCCAAAAATATTCAGCTTTGATATTAATGAGTTTTTTGGGTTCATTGAGAACATGGTTGTTGTTCAATAATAAAATTAATCCTCAAAAATACAACTTGCCTAATAATTCTGCACTCCCTGTACAGGGTCAGATTTTCCAACAGGCAGAGTATTCACGAACCTACAGGTGCCTGCCCTATGGGGGAAGGGGGGAACTGTTTTCAGCACTTATAATTTTGCTTTTTGGAGCTTAAGGGGACTTATGGGGGATAGCTAAATCTTGGGACCCTTGCTCAGTGTCCTCTGTAGTCCAGTCTTGTAGTATGGCCTCCTATGTTTGATAGTAGAGCTGCAGGAACAGTTATAGAGGGTGTAACACTCAGTGCTGTCCCAGATCCTCCACTGTCTGTGTGTGAGGCTGGCCAGGAAGTCAAAGGGATCACTTCATATCTCTCACTAACAGCCTCTCACACTAAAGAAACCATTTCCTTAGTACCAACTTTAAACACTCCATGCCCAAACCTGAAAAAAATTATCATTTACCATAATCCTATGATTAACACCCCATGTATCCCATTACTAACTTTAACCCCACCCTAACCCTAAACCCAATAATCGTACACACCTTATACCACAACTATAACCCTCTCAAGCTGGTAATTCACTTGCATACAGGGCTGCCGTCTGCGAGTACAATTAATACACATGTAAGAAGTGTGGTACTTCCACAAGGCAGCAGAGACAAATGCCGAATGGATCACAAATCTCAATCCTTGGCCACTGACCGAAGACTTGAACTTTTAAAATACCTGCCATACTCCCAGCTTCCTCCTCTTATTCCTTCAGGCCCTGCAGGGCTCCACCATGGTGGCCTGGCCCATATATGATATAAACAAAACAAGGAATTCTGCACTCTAAGTAAAATGCTGGTGCAATCAGACCTGTGTTGGCTGCCCCTACCGTGATAGGTGAACAAAAGTATGGCCCAGGCATACAAATGATCCTTGATCCTTGATCCAGGCACAGTGCTCAGTTCTCCACCTCCTTGGTGAGCCAGACAGCTGCCTGAAGAACCTTTTCACACCAAGGACAGCATCCCTCGTGCCTTGGAGAGCTTCCTCAGCCACCTGACAGAACCAGAAGTAGAGGGACTTATTAAAAATTAAAATATACCCTTTCTCCCCTTCACCTTAGCCCGTGTCACTGTGTCCCCACAGCCTTTTACCACACTCTTCCTCTAATCTTCTATCTCGTTAGCCTTTTGTTGCTCTTTTCCTCTAATCCCCTGTCTCCATAGCCTTTTATCACTCTTTTCCTCTAATCCCCTGTCTCCATAGCATTTTATTACTCTGTTCCTCTAATCCCCTGTCTCCATAGCCTTTTATCACTCTGTTCCTCTAATCCCCTGTCTCCATAGCATTTTATTACTCTGTTCCTCTAATCGCTTATCTCCTTAGCCTTTTATCACTCTCTTCCTCTAATCCCCTATCTCCATAGCATTTTATTACTATGTTCCTCTAATCCCATGTCTCCATAGCCTTTTATTACTCTGTTCCTCTAATCCCATATCTCCTTAACCTTTTACCACTCTGTTCCTCTAATCCCATATCTCCTTAACCTTTTACCATTCTGTTCCTCTAATCCCATGTCTCCTTAGCCTTTTATCACTCTGTTCCTCTAATCCCATGTCTCCTTAACCGTTTACCACTCTGTTCCTCTCATCCCCTGTCTCCATAGCCTTTTACCACTCTGTTCCTCTCATCCCCTGTCTCCATAGCCTTTTACCACTCTGTTCCTCTCATCCCCTGTCTCCATAGCCTTTTACCACTCTGTTCCTCTCATCCCCTGTCTCCATAGCCGTTTACCACTCTGTTCCTCTAATCCCCCATCTCCTTAGCCTTTTATCACTCTGTTCCTCTAATCCCCTATCTCCTCAGCCTTTTATCACTCTGTTCCTCTAATCGCTTATCTCCCTAGCCTTTTACCACTCTGTTCCTCTCATCCCCTGTCTCCATAGCCTTTTACCACTCTGTTCCTCCAATTCCATGTCTCCATAGCCTTTTATCACTCTGTTCCTCTAATCCCCTACCTCCTTAGCCTTTTATCACTCTGTTCCTCTAATCCCCAATCTCCTTAGCCTTTTATCACTCTGTTCCTCTAATCCCCTATCTCTTTAACCTTTTACCACTCTGTTCCTCTAATCCCATGTCTCCATAGCCTTTTACCACTCTGTTCCTCTCATCCCCTGTCTCCATAGCCTTTTACCACTCTGTTCCTCTAATCCCCTATCTCCTTAGCCTTTTACCACTCTCTTCCTCTAATCCCATATCTCCATAGCATTTTATTACTCTGTTCCTCTAATCCCATGTCTCCATAGTCTTTTACCACTCTGTTCCTCTCATCCCCTGTCTCCATAGCCGTTTACCACTCTGTTCCTCTAATCCCCCATCTCCTCAGCCTTTTATCACTCTGTTCCTCTAATCGCTTATCTCCCTAGCCTTTTACCACTCTGTTCCTCTAATCCCCCATCTCCTTAGCCTTTTATCACTCTGTTCCTCTAATCCCATGTCTCCTTAACCGTTTACCACTCTGTTCCTCTCATCCCCTGTCTCCATAGCCTTTTACCACTCTGTTCCTCCAATTCCATGTCTCCTTAGCCTTTTATCACTCTGTTCCTCTAATCCCCCATCTCCTTAGCCTTTTATCACTCTGTTCCTCTAATCCCCCATCTCCTTAGCCTTTTATCACTCTGTTCCTCTAATCCCATGTCTCCTTAACCGTTTACCACTCTGTTCCTCTCATCCCCTGTCTCCATAGCCTTTTACCACTCTGTTCCTCCAATTCCATGTCTCCTTAGCCTTTTATCACTCTGTTCCTCTAATCCCCCATCTCCTTAGCCTTTTATCACTCTGTTCCTCTAATCCCCCATCTCCTTAGCCTTTTATCACTCTGTTCCTCTAATCCCATGTCTCCTTAACCGTTTACCACTCTGTTCCTCTCATCCCCTGTCTCCATAGCCTTTTACCACTCTGTTCCTCCAATTCCATGTCTCCTTAGCCTTTTATCACTCTGTTCCTCTAATCCCCTACCTTTTAACACTCTGTTCCTCTAGCGCTGTTTCATTCCCCTTAACCCTAGCCCTGGTTCATTCTTTCCACCTCATCATTGGTCCTCTAATCCTCTGTCACCTTAGCCATTGTGTCCATTATCTCCTGTCCCTGCCCTGTTGGCAGTTGGTAGAATGGGTGCTGGCATGTGGACTGTGCAAAAAAATAATAAAAAAAAATAGAAATGCAGATACTGTCATTCCCTGTATCTTTAAAAACTAGTTAGGTTAGTCTTGTCCATTAATCTTCAGACCTGCCTTTTTAATAAAAAGAAACAAAAAACAACAAATAGCAGTTTACTCACCTGTAACCCAACACTGAGACAGGCTCTTCTGAGGAGGACATTCAGCCTGTACTGAGGTTATCAGGTCTGATGACCATTTTTGTCCAATCAAATGGTTCTCATAGACAAGCATAGTGGACGTAATGCACAGCAATGAGAAGCATTGATTGAACTTTCAATATCCTCATGCATTGAGTCAGATGTGATTCTGGAAGTGGAAGCAACATCTGGTAGCTGTCAGGGTAACCACTAATAGGCAGAGCAGGAAGGATTTTAAAGATAGTACCAGTAGTCAACCTACAGTTTGGACGCAGACAGTTGGACTCTTCATCATGCCAGGAAAGGGTCCACTAGCCCACCTGTGAACATTTTGATGGATTTCATTCTAGGGCCATGTCAAAACTGCAAAATCACCCACCTGATTGATTAGATTTATGGAGTGCTTCTACTGGCCAGCATGTCTTTCTTTCCTTGTCGGCACAGTGGTGTTAGTCCATGGTGCCTAGATAATGATGGTAGTATTAGAGGTCCAGCCTTACTACAAACCATACTACAAACCATACTGCAAACCATACTTAAGCATTGCAGGAAGATTGCTGCGCGTTTCCATTACAATGTGTGGGTTTGTCAACTCGTGAGGCAGGAGCAAGAGAAAAGGACTTCACACGCACCATCTATGTCAGACTGTAATCTGTAGTCTATCTTCTCACCACTCAGCTGACATTGACTCCCCACTGGGTCATGATGATTGGACAATAGTCGGGTAGTTGGTGTCAGTTTTTATTCCATCTAGTGGTGTGACAAAACCTTGAGCCACAGTTAAACCATTTTGGGACAAGCCTCCCACCTCATTCTTAAAACATTAACTAAATTACTCCTCCTGTTGCTCCGCTTTTTTTTCTAAGCCTTTCATTAAAGTAGTTTTGCCCTGACCGGCTGAGTCTTGTGTTGCCTGCTCTCACTGCTACCTCCGCAGACGCAGTTGGAAGAAGCTGATATGGCACGGTTTTATTCCACACTGAAGGATGGTCTCTGATGCTTGTGGGAAAGCTTTTTCTTGTCAGCGTGGAAGGGAGGGTTTCCAATTTTGTCTTTGGAAGCATACTGTAGAGTTATTAGCAGCTTAAAGGGACACGATGGGCACCCAGACTTCTTCAGCTCATTGACGTGGTCTGGGTGCAGTAACATAGAAACATAGAAACATAGAATGTGACGGCAGATAAGAACCATTCGGCCCATCTAGTCTGCCCAATTTTCTAAATACTTTCTTTAGTCCCTAGCCTTATCTTATAGTTAGGATAGCCTTATGCCTATCCCACGCATGCTTAAACTCCTTTACTGTGTTAACCTCTACCACTCCAGCTGGAAGGCTATTCCATGCATCCACTACCCTCTCAGTAAAGTAATACTTCCTGATATTATTTTAAAACCTTTGTCCCTCTAATTTAAGACTATGTCCTCTTGTTGTGGTAGTTTTTCTTCTTTTAAATATAGTCTCCTCCTTTACTGTGTTGATTCCCTTTATATATTTAAATGTTTCTATCATATCCCCCCTGTCTCGTCTTTCCTCCAAGTTATACATGTTAAGATCCTTTAACCTTTCCTGGTAAGTTTTATCCTGCAATCCATGAACCAGTTTAGTAGCCCTTCTCTGAACCCTCTCTAAGGTATCAATATCCTTCTGTAGATACGGTCTCCAGTGCAGTGTCTCTATTGCACTTAGTGCTGCAATGTAAAGCATGCAGGTCCAGAGAAATTACAATGTTTACATTGCAGCATTAAGTCTGCAGGCAGAGCAGGAGGATGTCCAGCATCAGACACCAGACCAAAGGTCTGTTAGGATCCAGGAAGCACCTCCAGTGGTAATAATCTAATTTTAGCAACTCATAATTGGCATTGTAAAAATGTCTGACATTGCGTAGCCATTATGCTAGGCAATATAGTAAACATTTTTTCATGCCAGGCAGTAATAGGCACCTTCATTTCATGCATTTGGTTGCCCGCATTTCTTTCCTATTTCGGTAACAAAATTCTGCTGTCCTAATTTTTGTATCTTTTTTTAGATTTACTGTTTTGGTAGAGCCAATTTATTTTTTTCCGTTTCCTCCAATGTGGTGATAAGAGAACAAGTGGTCTTTACTGCAGAAACAAGACAAATATCGATAGGGGAACGAATATCACCTCACATTCCACATGACTCCAAAAGAGGTTCAGATCTAATGCCCAGAATGTCTTCAATGTATTGCCAGAACCCAGAGAACATCAAAGACGACAATCTCAGTTTAGAGAGGGGGCATTAGAGAGAGGTTCATGGAACTCAACCTGTCTAGAAATTTTACTTTATTTCATAACAAAAATCCAGAAGGTCTAACCTTTATCATACTAAGAAGGTTATGGTTGGTAGAAGACAACTCGATAAGGTGTAAGCCAAGTGGATCCTTGATCTCAGTTCATTTACAAGTTAATTCCGACTTTAATGCTTATATCCAAAACTGTTTTAGAATGGTTTGACTTCTTACGTGGGGTCCGCTGTTCCCCAGCTTCATTCGACAAATGCTGGAAGCTGGGTGTGCGAAAAGGAAGATCGAAATTGCAAAGCTATACAATTATAGCTCTATTCTCATGCCACTCAAGGTAAGATAAAATATCAATATTAATATAATTTTGCAACAAAAATTTGAAAAAACAAAACACTATTGGAGTCCTCTTCTTTTCGTGTCATCATATATGTCTAGCAATGCTACTACACTCGCTGTCCTCTGGTATAACCATCTACCTAAACTCTTACTTTATGACCTAGGATTCATATAGCTCATAAACATGTGAGTGCATTCATTATATTGTGCTACATTTTGCTTGGAAATCAATGGATTTGCACAATATCACCGTCCTACCACCAAAACGATAACTACAAGCAATATAATAGTTACCCTACTACGAATTGGACCTACAAACATCTCTACATAATTCTGCATAAAAAGAGAACTATCACCATAGAAAGTTGCTATTTAGTCTCGCTGGATTTGAAAGAGTAATTTTAAATGGACACTATAGTCACCTGAACAACTTTAGATTAATGAAGCAGTTTTGGTGTATAGAACATGCCCCTGCAGCCTCACTGCTCAATCCTCTGCCATTTAGGAGTTAAATCCCTTTGTTTATGAACCCTAGTCACACCTCCCTGCATGTGACTTGCACAGCCTTCCATAAACACTTCCTGTAAAGAGAGCCCTATTAAGGCTTTCTTTATTGCAAGTTCTGTTTAATTAAGATTTTCTTATCCCCTCCTATGTTAATAGCTTGCTAGACCCTGCAAGAGCCTCCTGTATGTGATTAAAATTCAATTTAGAGATTAAGATTACAATTATTTAAGGTAAATTACATCTGTTTGAAAGTGAAACCAGTTTTTTTTCATGCAGGCTCTGTCAATCATAGCCAGGGGAGGTGTGGCTAAGGTTGCATAAACAGAAACAAAGTGATTTAACTCCTAAATGACAGTGAATTGAGCAGTGAAATTGCCGGGGAATGATCTATACACTAAAACGGCTTTATTTAGCTAAAGTAATTTAGGTGACTATAGTGTTCCTTTAACTCTGCTACTTTGTATAAGTGGAATACTAGCAGTCCATTTTTGTATCACTTGAGAACATAGTGCCATCTAGTGGTTGATTTTTATACTACAATAACTACAATTTTATTTTTTTAAACCTAACTCTTTATCTGTGAATATACTGCCACCTTCTGTTCACTGATAATACTACCATTAGTATTTACTTTGAACTTGATATTTCTCTCTTCAAATTTACTGCCACCTTCTACTCACCACCATTACCTTACAGTTACTTTAACATATTAATGTTATTACTGACTGCTTATTTTAGGTAAAAAAGAAAAGTATATTACTTTACATTTTTCAATTCAAATTTTTGCGCGTATTTATAATAAAA
Organism: Pelobates cultripes; assembly: GCA_933207985.1. Classification (NCBI taxonomy): domain Eukaryota; kingdom Metazoa; phylum Chordata; class Amphibia; order Anura; family Pelobatidae; genus Pelobates; species Pelobates cultripes. The sequence continues at coordinate 150,799,321 of OW240918.1, forward strand.
ATAATCATATTTATTTGTCACAGCATAGCCTGTAAGTGCAGAGGTTAGCTTATTGTCTGATATTAGACATAGATCGGGAGTTAAAACAAGTTTTTAAATAGGAACCTACAGTATAGCTCTCTGTCCAATGTAGTGCTGGTGGGGAGCGCTGTCCAGTAGACCCCTGGTAACGACTCAAACCTGGTAATAAGTAATAAAGCTACCCCACAATAAGATAGTATAATAACTAATACATCTACCCCACAGTAAGATAGTATTATAACTAATACAGCTACTCCAGGGTAAGATAGGGCAGCACAAAACCAAGATACACCACTGCTCCCAGTAATGTGCTATATCTACTGGAATATTACAGCCCTCCCAGTAATGTGCAGTGTGGATACTGGGATATTACAGAGCCCCCGGTAATGTGCAATGTGTACTGGTATATTACAGAGCCCCCGGTAATGTGCAGTGTGTACTGGGATATTACAGAGCCCCAAGTAATGTGCAGTGTGTACTGGGATATTACAGAGCCCCCAGTAATCTGCTGTGTGTACTGGGATATTACAGAGCCCCCAGTAATGTGCAGTGTGTACTGGGATATTACAGAGTCCCCAGTAATGTGCAGGGTGTACCGGGATATTACAGAGTCCCCAGTAATGTGCAGTGTGTACTGGGATATTACAGAGCCCCAAGTAATGTGCAGGGTGTACTGGGATATTACAGAGCCCCCAGTAATGTGCTGTGTGTACTGGGATATTACAGAGCCCCCAGTAATGTACAGGGTGTACCGGGATATTACAGAGCCCCCAGTAATGTGCAGTGTGTACTGGGATATTACAGAGTCCCCAGTAATGTGCAGTGTGTACCGGGATATTACAGAGCCCCCAGTAATGTGCAGTGTGTACTGGGATATTACAGAACCCCCAGTAATGTGCAGTGTGTACCGAGATATTACAGAGCCTCCAGTAATGTGCAGTGTGTACCGGGATATTACAGAGCCCCCAGTAATGTGCAGTGTGTACTGGGATATTACAGAACCCCCAGTAATGTGCAGTGTGTACTGGGATATTACAGAACCCCCAGTAATGTGCAGTGTATACTGGGATATTACAGAACCCCCAGTAATGTGCAGTGTGTACTGGGATATTACAGAGCCCCCAGTAATGTGCAGTGTGTACTGGGATATTACAGAGTCCCCAGTAATGTGCAGTGCGTACTGGGATATTACAGAGCCCCCAGTAATGTGCAGTGTGTACTGGGATATTACAGAGCCCCCAGTAATGTGCAGTGTGTAGTGGGATATTACAGAGCCTCCAGTAATGTGCAGTGTGTACTGGGATATTACAGAGCCTCCAGTAATGTGCAGTGTGTACTGGGATATTACAGAGCCTCCAGTAATGTGCAGTGTGTATTGGGATATTACAGAGCCCCCAGTAATGTGCAGTGTGTACTGGGATATTACAGAGCCCCCAGTAATGTGCAGTGTGTACTGGGATATTACAGAGCCCCAGTAATGTGCAGTGCGTGCTGGGATGATCCCCAGTAATGTGCAGGAGTGTGCGGGATACAGAGCCCCAATAATGTGCTGTCGCGTGCTGGGATATTACAGAGCCCCAATGTGCAGTGTGTACTGGGATATTACAGAGTCCCCAGTAATGTGCAGCGTGTACTGGGATATTACAGAGCCCCCAGTAATGTGCAGTGTGTACTGGAATATTACAGAGTCCCCAGTAATGTGCAGGGTGTACTGGGATATTACAGAGCCTCCAGTAATGTGCAGTGTGTACTGGGATATTACAGAGCCCCCAGTAATGTGCAGGGTGTACTGGGATATTACAGAGCCCCCAGTAACGTGCAGTGTGTACTGAGATATTACAGAGCCCCCAGTAATGTGCAGGGTGTACTGGGATATTACAGAGCCCCCAGTAATGTGCAGTGTGTACTGGGATATTACAGAACCCCCAGTAATGTGCAGTGTGTACTGGGATATTACAGAGCCTCCAGTAATGTGCAGGGTGTACTGGGATATTACAGAGTGCTCATTTTAGAATTTTGCATGTTGGCACAGATAGTTCCAAACTTCGACATCCTGTGAATTGGGACACTGGTGGAAGGGGGAAAGAGGTTGTGCCAATGACGCGCTTGCACAAAACAACACTAGAGATATGTGCAGATGGTTTTATATAGGATTGATCCACCAGGGTGCATATAAGAATTCAATGATAGGTTTATACAGCGACACAATTTATATTGTCACTTGGGGTATAGCTTTATGTGCAGAACATTGTCTTAAAAAACCCAAGTAATGAGGCCCATCCAAACCGTCAGCTCTATGAGCTCTATGAGGCCCAGAATCCATCACTAATTAGACAGAATCCCCATTTTGGCTCATTATGGGTTGTGTGTAGCCTTCAAAAGTTTTTTTTTTATACTAAAACCAGTCTGAATTTTATTGGGTGAATGAGGAAATAAAAAGGTAAACCAAGAAATGTGTACATTTTATATCTTAGATGAAAGTTAAATTAGTGGCGGGATCCAATAGATATAAAAAATATTTACAGAATAAATCCACAAAGCAGTTACTGTTGTCAAATTAAATTGCACATGTAGTGTTTTCTGTGATTTGTTTGGAAGTCCAAAACGTAGAATACATTTTTCGGTATTGCATCCCTTGTAAAGAATAGCATCACTTCACTAATTCGTGCTGTCTGTGTTATTTCAACAGATTTCTGTCCTGCAGTAGGATACGACATGATACCATCATTGTGTTTGCATTGAAATGCTTCCACACCTTGGGATATCTCAGCTTAACGAGAAGTCTCTGTATTCTGTAAGTCAGGTCACTGCATCCCTGAAGTTTCTTATGCAACCTTGATCCATACACAGGTAAGGCTTATAAATAGCCCAAGCATTGAGACTGTGTGTAGCTGAGCTCCACCTTTAGACAGATCCACTCGAGCTGCAGTAGAATTTACAGTGGAATATCTCCACACCTGCGTGGGTTTAATGCTGCTGGATTCTGAGAGGGAGATAAGCTGGGCCTGTGTTGAGTTCAGAACAATACTTTGCGGTTGGACGAGTCCCCCGTCACTGATACTGACTGAAGGCACGTAGCTCTTTATCCAATCAATGTACGTTTGAACTCTGGAGTAGACACCTGGGCTATAAGCTTTGGCACAACCCACACCCCAGGTAATTATTCCAAATTGTAGCCAGACATTGTTAATGTTGCACACAAATGGACCACCCGAATCCCCCTGGATGGAAGAAAATGGCATCATCAAGCATGCAACTCTACAAGTATCTGAGCAAGAGAGATAACTCCATATTATCAGAAATTGAGTTAGATTAGATTAGGTTACCTTGGAAACAGAGCAACACATTTAGAGGAAAATGTAGGAAGACATATAAAAGATTGAAACAGTGAGTCAGGAGAAGATGATTTGATAAAAAGAGTGGGCGAATAAGACATACGGAAAGACAAAGCACAAAACAAAATGGAAATGTGTTTGTGCACCTGGCAGGCGTCCTTCTGACCCTCCTTGTAGCCGGCACAGATCATATCATCCTTGATGAGCTGGTACTGGGCACTATAGTGCAGACTGACTTGGTACATGGCTTCACAAGTGGTCCTATTAATTAGAGCAAGCTCCACCTCCTGAAGGGTTTTAGGGTCTGTGAGGGCAACTATGGGGATCAGAAAGAAAGTGAAGTACAAAGTATAAGAACTTGAAACACTGACTGAATAACAACAAGTTTTAATTTTAACAAAGTTTTTTCTCTCCCGCCAGTGAATCGTTCTTAATGTTCTCAACCAGGTCCATTAACAAGCCATTCTATGTAAATGGACAGCCTACAATTCCAGAACTCCCGTCAGTTACAAAACACCAATTGTAAAGCCATCTCACCTCCATCTTGAATGTTCCCCCAGCCTGTAGACCAACAGGTGGTTCCTTCCGGCAGGTTGATGGTTGGAGATGGGAGGCAGATTGGAAGGATATAACTGGTGTATTGGACAGGCCTTTCCAACTCCAACAAGGCAATGTCTCCACTCGAACCTTCGTATTGGAAGTCTGGGTGTGTTATGATCTGCTTTATCCCAATGGACACTACATTTGGGTCTTGAAGGTCTGACAGCTGATATGCCCCAAGGTATATTCTGTATGAGGAACAATTGTCTGACCTGTAATCAGATGGTAAGATAGTCAGTGTTGGATAGTGAGAGCTTCTAACAAGAGGTTCTTTTTATTATAACACATTCCACATTGATAAACACTGATTGGCAAAGCACATTATATTCCATAATATTCATGCTAGTGATGGATACCGCCACATATACACCATTATATTAAACAATATTGCAGGCTAGCAGGGAACACATGTTATAGGTAATTGTAGGATATATCTTCTTGAAGGTTATGAATAGTTCCTATTATTCAATATTAATCCCTAGACATTACACCAGGTCAGGAAACCATGTCTAAAAGGGTGTTATGCAGCAGAGCTCTATGTAGTTATGATCTTACGAAGTGAAGCAATGAGCAGCCGACATCACCCAGGAATTTGTGATAAGGCTTCCACCACACGAGGGCAATCCATCAAAGTACAGGCTGACCTGCCACGGCCATTCTCCCCTTGTGGAATCAGAGCCTCCCACAATGCGATCAGAGATTATCGGTCTTCCACAAACTGCAAGAAACGTTAAAACGTGTAAAGCAGGCAACATAGAGACCTAACAATGAATTCACAAACCCATATATTCAATATATTCAGCCATCACAACACGAGTCAGTCTGAGGTAAGGTTTATTGGGGGGAAAAAATGATGCATTAGATTCAGATTATGACAGAGTCACTGGGGGCAGTTTTATTAAGTGAGGTATATAACCCAGCATATGGGTTCTGTTTCTGCCCCTGTCTCTAGGTTTAATACTTGTAGCAGCTTTAGCTGCATATTCAAAGTGATTTAAGTCCATATGAATTGTAGGTATTTATCACAAAGGGCTTGGGCCGAGCCACATACCAAATTTATAAAAAAATATTGGCAGTGCATGAAAAAGGCTGAGCTGTATTATGTAGAATTCAAATCCTACATAAAGGAATCCAGTTTGTCAATCATTGAGAGATCATGAAGCATATGAATTTTACATACTGATGGGCAGCACCATTCAAGTATTGCACATCACCATGAAAGACTTGTATGTCCAGGAAAACCTGGGGCTCCATGTGTTTAATGGGATTAGTCAGCCTGCCACCTGCTTGATGTGAAATTAGACACAGATATCACCCTAATTACAACAAAACACAGAACATTACAGGTGAGTAGCCTACCTTTAACCAGCAGTGACCCTCACCCCAGGCAGCATTTCTCACATGGTGAATATGTGACGTCAACCTGACAATGTGCAACTTCCGTGGCCCCAGGGGTAAAACTGCACTTTCTCCAGGTTACAATTGAGGCATATGTACTAACGTTAAGTCAGAGAGATTTCTCTTTAATGTAAAATCATCATCACTGGGTGATCATCTTACTGGAGAAAATACACTTATACACTTTAGAGGGTGGATACTAGAGATCTATACTACTGTAAAACAGATTTATTCAGTGCTGGACTGGGAATCTCATTGACACACACAAGCTCACTGACACAAAAACACAGGCTCGCTAATACACACAAGCTCACTGACATACACAAACATAGCACAGACAAACTCTCTGACACACACATAAGCTCACTATAGACAAGCTCACCAACACACACATGCTCACTGACACACAAGTTCACTGACACACACATACAATGAGAAATTATGTTTCCCAGTATCAAGGTGGGCCAGTCTGGCCCTGGATTTATGACAATGTTGTATGACATAATTTTTTTTAATTAAACATACATATTAAGTTGCTCACTTTATTTAACTTATTATAATTAATTCATAGCCTGGAGCCGGTCACTGTAAATTGGTTTAAAGTAAATGCAACTCATATCCCCAAATATCGCTTACAGAAACATTAATTGGGAAAATCAAACAAATAAAATGACAAATTAAATCTGTGCCATCTTACCGCCCTGCGCTTGCAGAAGCCCGATCCCTAAAAGAGAGCAGACACCATGATGTCACAATTGTTTTGCATTGAGAATAAACATAGTAAAAAATATATATATTGTCATGGATTATTAAACCTTATTTATTAATGAAGAATCCACACAGATCTAGTGGTAAAGGGTGTGTGTAAAAATTTGATAAAGAAAACATGGGGATCCAACACAGTTTTTCCCTAAAGTGAGATTTCTTGGAAATTCAAAATGTATTTCAAATTTATTTTCAGTAACTAATCCTATAAATGTAATAAGCATCAGACAAATTCACAGAAAAATGTATAGTGCTATCAGATACCTGGAGTATAAGCCCACAAAATATAAACGTGGAATAAATGTATAGGTGGGTCTGTGTGACACACAGCTATAAAAGGGGCTCAAACTATTTCCCAAACAAATCGGGGTTTGCTTGTTAGGCAAACAGTGAATTTTTGGAACTGAAAAGTAAATTTGCAAGTTTTCAACCGAATAAATGGCCTCATAGACAGTGGGGAGGGACAGAAAGCGATCAGTTCGGTTACCTTGCAGGAGAACAAGCAGCGCACACAGGGTCAGGCTTGGCATGGTGGCCATGGTCCATTCACAGAAAGTAGTCTTAGAATGAGTGGAAGATCTGTTTTGAAAGGACTAAGGATGGACAACCTTTTATAGGACAGAAAGCCATCCAACCAGTTACTGTACGATAGCCATCAAATATGTCACTGTGCACATGGACTGAGATGGCCCTGGGCCATTAAAATGAGAATTCCCCAGCACCATGACTTAACTGATTATGATCAAAGGCAGAAATATTTTGACAATTCCATAAAATGAGACGCAATATATACAACTCGTATCTAATTAGTAAAATTAGGGTGACGTTTGAGGCATTATAAGGGTGTATTCGCTAATCCTGGAACTGTGGAGAATATGATGTTAAAACAGGCCAGCTGGAAAGGTTTGCTAACTAGCTATTTTCCAGCCCGATTATTTTTGCAAGAAAATAACAAAAAGTGCTGCATAAAACTGCCAGGAAGGGCTCAAACATGAAAAATTGAGCACAAATACAAAATGTGACAAAACTGTGTCTTGAAAACAACTGCGCCACTTACAATATATAACTCTTAATGTATTGTGAATGTTCTTTCATAAACATATTGCATGCCACACAAGTAAATAAGTAAGTTGCATTATCTCTGCTGGCTTTTATAAGCACGTAGAAACATCATTTCAATAATTAGCCTTTGTTTTTGTTCTGCTAGACCTCTTTTTTTTTAACCCACCTCCCGACTCCTCTACATTTGATTGTCCCCTTAGTCACCCCCAAATTTCCCTAGGCCCCCCCATCTCACCTTTTCTAATGCTTTATTTCCTCTCTGGATCTATGTCCTAGGTGCCGTCATCTTAGTGTTTTATGGGTGGTGGGTACCAAATGGGCTTCATCTGCCCACTCTAGCTCAGTCTGTAAAATTTGTGCCCATGTCCAGTTGAACACTTGGGCATTAGCTATTGTCCTGATTTCGAACCGGAATTTTGGCTAATCGTTCAGATAAACGAACACATAGAAGTTACAAAGAACGAACAAAGATCGAATTGCAGTCTATATTCATTCGTTTGGTTTATTAGAAGGAGAGAGCTGCTGGCCTCCTTATAATATGAAAAATAGAAATGTCAGGAAGCTGTGATCCACACCACTTTCTAAATCCTCCCATGCCCCCCTTAATTCTATGGGGGTAAAAATTATCCTCATAGTACCATAAAGGAGGTAAAATCTCCCTCCTGCCCATACTCACTATGCCACAAGTAGGGGCATGCCAGTGGCTGCTCACTGTCGTAAGAAAAGACCCCTTCCAAATCCAACAAAGGGGAACCTGGCACAGGTGCAGGACAAACACATGCATCAAGTACTGTGTGCAAGTGTATAAATAAAATATATGTGTAAGTGCTCAATGTGCAAAGAATCAGCAAAAATATTGTGATAAGACCAAAAACAAACCCACAAGTTATTGCGCAAACACACATTTTAAAATACTTATATAAACCAAGTTGCTTGATTTGTCTGTAAACAGCACCTTCAAATTAAAATGAGAAACAGACCTAGTGCAGAATGTCTATATTCTAAACAAAAGACAAAATAAACTCACAATAATATAATGTAATAGGCGCCACTCTCACTCTCTGGCTTCGGAGGGATCAGCTACTAGCGTGCGATGGATCCTTCATAACAACACTGGACTGACACATGGTATAATATTCACAGTAACATTTTAAAATGTAATAGGTGCATGGTGTGAAGGAATACCCCATCAGTGTTCGGCTAGTTACCTTCGGTTATCATCATGTTCCAGTTTTGTTCGTTACTTTGTTCGGTTCCCGAACTGAGACCACCCCAGAGACCAATTAGAAAATGGAACATTATGTATCTTGTACGAAAACCACATATGTGATTATTAATGGAATCCCCCACTGGGTGGCCGCCATTTCGTACATATGAATGCACGTGGTTGGGACAATGGATGGCGGCCATCTTGTCTTCCGAATGCTGCCAGCGGGACCTGGTCCTCAAGTGCCTGGAACTCATTTCGGCCAGGCATTCTCACGAACACCGGTCTCTATGGATCTACTCTCCGTTCTCGTTCCCATTCACCTAGATGAATGGCGTTCAGGAGTTCCATAATACCGAACACAGGGAGCATTCTCCACAAACCAGCTTGACTATATTTTATGTGGTTTTCATGCAAAAACCCGTGAACGGAGACCGACTCTTGCCACACTTTCCATGGAACAATTTCTGGGCTTCGACCTCGTGGCAGACCGGTCAAATCTTCCCTGCGGGGCTGATCACAAACTACCAAACGGATCTGGGTGATTTTCGGATATATTGTTCCACCACATCCAGGCTACCCAGGGATGTGACTTTATGGGGTTCTATGTATTTTGGGGGTACCTTTGGGGTGTTGTAATATTGTACCTTTTTTTGTCCCTGGAGATAATTGAGTTTAGTCCATTCTCTGACCCAATTATCTCCCAGGTTCAGAGGAGGAGTTTACTGACTGTATAATGTAATGCCTGTTCTCCATTAAAATCAGTCTTACTCCAGCATTAAGCCTTGGCTCATGTGTGAGGGGTTATGTTATACCGGCAATATTTTAACCTGTGGATTATAGGCGTATTATTATTATTATTATGGGAAAAGGGTATTCATGGCGGTGATACCTTGACAGGCCGCCACACATGACATGTAGGAACGAATGGTTGAATAGTTTAAAAAATATATATTTTTTATTCTATTAGTTCTAAAGATGAGTTTGACATAACAGATTTGGATACATGTCATTCAAGCTATATAATATTTTTACTTTCATGTCCTTGCAACCTACTCTGTCACATCACTGTCTCTGTCTCATTACATGTATCTGTCACATCATACAGTCTATGTCACATCACAGTCTATGTCACATCACAGTCTCTGTCACATCATACAGTCTCTGTCACATCACAGTCTCTGTCATCATACAGTCTCTCTCACATCACAGTCTCTGTCACATCACAGTCTCTCTCACATCACAGTCTCTGTCACATCACAGTCTCTGTCACATCACACAGTCTCTGTCACATCATACAGTCTCTGTCACATCACACAGTCTCTGTCACATCATACAGTCTCTCTCACATCACTGTCTCTGTCTTCATACAGTCTCTCTCACATCACAGTCTCTGTCACATCACAGTCTCTGTCACATCATACAGTCTATGTCAAATCACAGTCTCTGTCACATCATACAGTCTCTGTCACATCACAGTCTCTGTCACATCATACAGTCTCTCTCACATCACAGTCTCTGTCACATCACAGTCTCTGTCACATCACACAGTCTCTGTCATATCATACAGTTTCTGTCACATCACAGTCTCTGTCACATCATACAGTCTCTGTCACATCACAGTCTCGGTCACATCACTGTCTCTGTCTCATCACATGTATCTGTCACATCATACAGTCTATGTCACATCACAGTCTCGGTCACATCACTGTCTCTGTCTCATCACATGTATCTGTCACATCATACAGTCTATGTCACATCACAGTCTCTCTCACATCACACAGTCTCTGTCACATCACACAGTCTCTCTCACATCACTGTTGCGAATAAAAGTTGCAAATGAAAGTTAATTGTGCTATAAACAGTGGCACTAAAATTGATACAGTTCACAACAAAGTATCCAGCGAAAGTGGATGGATAGGGGAATAATGTCCCCTGCTAGACCAGGTACTCCTACCCGTTGCTGGCCCCAGGGAGGTAGTGAGCTGCAGTGGTTGAGAGTTCCCAACGCTCTGGCTGTAAAATGGAATGTTTCTACTTCTTGTGCTCAATTAAATGAGGGGAAACCTCTGCTGTATTCCTTGCTACCATGTGTAAAATCCACTGATGTTTGACCCGGCGTGTGCACGTGTGTCCGATCATTGGAAGGTCTTGCCTTATGCGTTTTGTGGCATTATCGGTCACTTCATCAGAGGCTATGCATGACCTGCCTACCTGAATTCTCTAAGACTCTGCTGGGTATATTTCTGATATTCACCTTCTTTGTTTTTAATTTTAGACTACAATAAATATTTACCACGTCTCAGTCTGGTGTTGTTACAAAGGATCCACTAATATTAGGGTGAGGATATTTATTGGGGAGTTGACTAGGGGCTTGAGGACCCCTAGTCACTGGGGGCAGATATTTTTTACAATTAGCCTCCCTCTGCCAGCAATGAGTGGGGAGCTGGGGTGACAGTAGTTCATCCCCTTATCAATTAGGGCCCCCGTCCGCTGCTAATGGGTGGGGGCTGGAGAGGGATACTATTCCTCCTCCTTTGTTAATTATTTTAACAGGTGTCTGGGTCTGGTTCAACCTTATTGGAATGGGGGGTATTTGTTACAGCAATGAGCATCTATTGTTTATTAGTCATGCCCCTAGTTTTTGGGTCCCTAGTATGTGTGGGAAATAGGGTCTGTCTACTGTCCCAGTGATAATACTCACCCTCCTCCATGTTCCCACGTTGCTTCCTTTTGCCATTTCTTAACGTCCTTTCCACATAAACAAGGGCATCGTGGAAATGACAGTATTTCGTCCAAACACGAATGGCTAAAGTGTCGATATTCTGTTCGGATGAAATGTGGTCATTTCCGCGGTGCTCTTGTTTACGTGACAAGATGTTCGGAAATGGGAAAATGAAGCAACACAAGAACATGCCGTTAGGGTGAGTATTATGGGAAAAACTTTCTTTGACAGGAATTTCAGCTTATTTAAGCTCCTCCTTGTGTCAAAGAATGTCAGGTGATAGTGAGGAATGTTCTCTGTCAGGCATTTTCCCTTGCCATGGTCTTTTGTATCAATTTACAACTCTCTGTATTTCTCCTCGTCCCCAAACCAACTGGCGAGGAGCCCCAATGAACGAGACAAGACAATGCCAGGTTCAAAGTGACTTCTGAGCCTTTAATGAGCTGTGTAACAGTTTATGTTCAAGAGGAAACAGTGGTGGTCTTACAAACATTATCCAATCTTAACAAAAGCATCTATCTTATCTTAATATCTTAACCTATAGCAAGCTTGCAGGTGTAACTTCATGTTCGGCCTTGCTCAAAGCTAAATTTCACTATAACCACGCACTTAAAATTAATATGCATGCACACTACGAATAATAGATATTTACTACGCAGTTCTAAATTACACATTACTATGCAGTTATGATCAAAGGGAGAAACACAGGAAATAAGGCCGACAGACAGAAACATACAGGATATAACACCTGTTACTTGTTACACGATGTTCTATGGCTCTTGTCTAGGGGTACATTCACTAAGCAGTGGATATATTATTTCAAATAGCTGACATGCTCTAAGTTAGCCAATTCCAAGCCGACTGAGCATCCCGTAATCTGTAGCTTGAGCCCTGGGTCAGTATAGGCAAAGTGTATTATTCCCAACAAAAATACATATACACAAGATAAAATAGTCCCTACTTTGTCTTATGTTTTAAAGAAAACTAGCCCAGAAATAAGAAAAGAAGAGCCGATTCTGAGAGAGGAAGAGAAGAGGAAACAATAAGAGAAAGGTAAGCTCGGCGTGACGGTGCCGCTTTGAGCAGAACTAGTGAGATTTTTAAAACCATCCAAATGAATTGCAGGGGCTGATCCAGAGCCTTGTCTCAGGAGGGGCATTCATAGATTATTTAAAGAAACAATACAGGAACAATAACCACTACAGCTCTCTGTAGTGGTTATGGTGCCAGGAGTGCCGTGGCGCCATCCCAAAGTAAATAGTAAAACCGTTTAAGAACAGTTTGACAATTTACCTGGGGTCTGCCAGGATAGGGGCTGTAGTAGGGAATAGGGCTTCTAGTAATGTGTGTGTGTGAGTAGGCAGTGTGTGTGTGTGTGTAAGTAGGCAGTGTGTGTGTGTGTGTGTGTGAGTAGGCAGTGTGTGTGTGTGTGTGTGTGTGTGTAAGTAGGCAGTGTGTGTGTGTGAGTAGGCAGTGTGTGTGTGTTAGGGGTGCAGTATGTGTGTATGGGAGGCAGTGTGTGTGTGAGTAGGCGGTGTGTGTGTGTATTTGTATGTGGGACAGTGTGTGTATGTGAGACAGTGTGTGTATCGGGGTGCAGTGGGAGCACTGTGTGTAGAAGGGGCAGTGTTTGTTTGTGTGACAGATGTAGTGTGTGCATGGGAGTGCAGTGCATATATGGGGTGCAGTGGGAGCACTGTGTATGGGGCCAGTGTGTGTATGAGGGTGTAGTGTAGGGAATGTGTGGGGGAAAACTGTGTGTATGGGAGTGCAGTGTGTGTGAGGGAGCAGTGTGTGTATGGTGTACAGTGAGGGTAGTGTGTGTATGGGGGAGAAGTGTGTATATGGGGGTACAGTGGGGGCAGTGTGTGTATGGGGGAGAAATGTGTGTATGAGGGTACAGTGGGGGCAGTGTGTGTATGGGGGAGAAATATGTGTATGGGGGTACAGTGGGGGCAGTGTGTGTATGGGGGAGAAATGTGTGTATGGGGGTACAGTGTATGCGGTGGGGCAGTGTGTGTATGGGGGTGCACTGGGGGCAGTGTGTGTGGTGCGGCAGTGTGTGTATGGGGTACAGTAGGGGCAGTGTGTGTGTAGTTGGGGGAGGGGGCTGATTAAAACAAATAAGTTTTTTTTTTTATTATTTAAACAAAAATGCTTTGTATCCCCCTCCCTTCTTACCTTTGCCCAGGGAGGGGAGATTTTGATTGTGAAGCCCTGGTGGTCCAGTGGAGAATCCCTGGCGGTTCTAGTGAGGAGTGATCTCAAGCCTGCAGCTCCTGGGCTAGAGTTCACTCTCGCGAGAACGGATCATTGCCATGGTAACCGTGGCAACGCTCCGACCTCGTGAGAGGAGAACCGACAGAGCTGCAAGCTACAGCTCCTCTCCCTCCCTGCCGTCCGCCCAGAAATGTGCCTGCCGACTGCTGAGGAAGATCTCTGATCTCCCCTCCGGTCCGTGAAGGCACCCAGCAGGGCCGGCGCTTGGATAGCACCGGCCCTGCAGGTGAGAGCATCAGCTCTCGGGGGGAGGGGAGGGCAATTGCCCTATTGCTCCCCCTGGACCAGTAACTGAATTGAAGTGTAGACATTTTTTTGCAGAGTGCTTGGGCCAAGCCATATGTTAAACTGGCACTCTTACTTCCCCCCGCCCCTCAGAAATTTTTTATTTTATAAAGATAGAATCTTTATGAAATACTCATGTGTTGGAATTCCACTGTAGGGACTGCTTTGTCTCTGTATTTCTCCTCCGCCTGATGTTCTAAGACTCAGGGTAGAGTCTGTGTCAAACCCGACAGCTGCAGGGATTGGCTGTGTCTATGGAAGATCACGCAGTCTCCTCCATAGACTTCAATTCTCTACTATAGCGCATGCGTGAGAGTACAGCAGTGAAGTCAGCTTTGAAGAGGACCCACTGGATCAAGATGGCCGTATTCAGGTAAGTAAATTTCACCTTTATCTGCTCCACCACCCCCAGCCACCGAACATCCTGCTGAGATGTCACCACATGGGGCACAGTGCCGCTTTAAATTTATTTGCTAATGTATTGTTTGTTCATGAAATAGACTGCCCTTTATTATGCAGAATTCAAATCCTAGAGGAAGGAAATCAGTTTATTAATCATTGAGGAACCCTTCAGCATATGAATTCTACATACTGATGGGCAGCACCGTTCAAGTGTTGCACATCACCATGAAAGACTTGTGTGTGCAGGAAAGCCTGGCAGATGTGGTAACACTATAACACTGTAACGCAAGATGTTACGGCTGCCTGGGGCTCCATGTGTTTAATGAGATTAGTTAGCCTGCCACCTGCTTGATGTGAAATTAGACACAGATATCACCCCAATTACAACAAAACGCAGAGCATTACAAGTGAGTTACCTACCTCACCCCAGGCACCAATTCTCACACGGTGAGTATGTGACGTCAATGTGCAGCTTCTCGTGGCTCCAGGGGTCAATTGTACTTTCTCCACGTTAAAAACACAGGAATCCTGCGGAGAGTGCTGGGACCCAAGAGAGAGATACAATATAGATATATGTAATTGACCCCTGAAGCTGCACAGTTTGACGTCACATACTCACCGTGTGGGAACTACTGCCTGGGGTGAGGGTCACTGCTTGTTTAAGGAGGTCAAGGGGGACCTACACAATATTAGGCAGGTGGGTTTAATGTTATGGCTGATCAGTGTGTGTGTTTATGCACACACAACATTAAAACCAACTGCCTAACATTGTGTAGGTTCCCCTTGTGCTGCCAAAACAGCTCTGATGCAGTGAGGCATGGACTCCACAAGCAGCTGTGTTTTTACCTCGAGGCTGACAAAGCATTTGCCTTGGGTGGCACTTTGTGGGGGGTGGCAAAAAAGCTGCCCCCAATCACCCTGGCAAATGCCTTGTCAGCCTCTTGTCCTGGGGGGCCCAGGAGCTTGCCGGCTGGCCACCTCTGGGCCCCCGAGGCTGGCAGCGGTGGCACTTTCCTGGCGGGCGGCGAGGGAGCAAGGAGCCTCCTGTTCAGCTCCCTTGCATGCACCACAGTGATGCCGGAGCCGGAATATGACGTCACTCCGGCCCTGGCATCACTACGCGGCGCGCAAAGGAGCTGAACAGGAGGATCAGTGCTCCCTCACCGACCGCAGTGACTGGCCGGCTGACCAGCAGCCCCCCTGGACCGCAGGGAAAGCGAGAATCCACCCTAGCACTCCCAAAGGTAGGGAGGCTGGGAGGATTGAATTTTACCAAAAATTTAAAAATGTGAGTGTGTAAGTGTGTGTGTGTGTGTGTCTGTAAGTGTGTGTGTGTGTGTGTGTGTGTAGAAAAAAGAAAGGAAGGCAGCGCCACTATAAACCACATAAATTAAAAGAGCACAGAATAGGCAGACTAGAATGCAATATATATAATAGATAATAAGCAAACAGAAGTCCAGAATAAATAGTCTGACTGGTAGATGAATCAAACAACGAGGTATATCTTTGTAGAGGTGAATACAGTCTTTTGTAGTGGGGGATTCTTCAGAGTGGTGTAGATGCGTCTTTGTACATCATATGAAATGAGAAAATAACAACTGATGGTATAGTATGTCCCGAAAGGGGTAGAAGCAATAAAAGAGTATATGGTCCTACTCACGTTTTCAAGAGCTATGGACTTAGCTCTAGTGTTGATAATGTACAGTGGTATAATCCCCATTTATGGGATACGTGAGGTCTTAGTATTCTTTCTTGATTAGGGAACCATATGTGGAAATAAAAGCAGGAACAACAATGGTGCTCAAAGTTTAAAATGCCAGAGGTGAGAAGATAAAAAACCAAGTGGTTACTCACATTTAGTTGAACAGACTGACTGTTCAATGAATACAGCTTGAGTGGTATAATCCCTACCTAGGATTCTTGGGAGTAATATCCTCACTGGAAAGTATAAACACTTCTGTGCCGGATAAAAGGATGGTAGCAATAAAAAAGTAAAATAATAATAGTAATAAAAAGTAAGATGGCTAACTCACAGTAAGAAAGTGGCCAAAATACCTTTATTTAAAACAATATAGTTTAAAAAACCACAAAGCTTTGAGTGCCTATCATCTTGACGCCAGTTCACCGGTTGTCCTTCCTTATGGTAGGAACTAACCACTGCATAGCACGAACACCCCATAAGACTTGCCATTTGGAGATGCTCTGACCCCTTTGTCTAGCCATCAATATTTGGCCCTTGTGAAAGTCACTGAGATCTTTTTTGCTTGTCCATTTTTCCTGCTTCCAACATATGAAATTTAAGAAATGACTCTTCACATGTCATGCTAAAACAGCCCCACTGTGATTAGAGCAGATTTGGAGAATGTTTTCAAATGAGAACTTTTTGTGGGAATTTTGCGATTTTGCTTTCAATTCATTACAATCAGGAGTTTATTGAATAAATCTCCCACAGCGCTCTTTACAAATTCTATTAGCAACGTACAAAACAAATGTCATTAAATTTCCACAGTTTTTAAACGTTTATTACATTTAAAGAAACGTAGTGATATATATTTTATAATGTGTATTGATTTTTTTGAGATTTTTTTTTTTTTTTTTATCTGATTGTGCAGTCATGTTGGGTCAGACTCTACAGATATCGGACCAACTGTTACTCAACCTAATTTACTACTGCTGTATATTATAAACTAACAAATAATATCAAGTCTCAAACCTTGATCCTAAACGCAAGCCATGTAGGTTCACTGGCGATACAGTTCCCCCTGCTAGGGGTCTATCTCAGCCTGGGATTACAGTATGTGAAATCTATAATGAGCAGGTAAGTGGCCTTGGAGGTTTATTGGGAATGATGATCATTCTTGCTAACAGAAAAATACCTTTTTGGAAGGTATTGTCCCAGGGACCCCTGATATGTTAATGTGCTGAGGTTCTAGCAGAGTTCACAGAGATGGGAGAGGTGAGGTGGCTGTTCTGGGCGTGGATAGTATCAGAGTAAGTTAACAATCAATGTATCAGGATAGATAGGGTGAGATCCCATCCAATGAATAGGTCAGGTTCTCCCAGTGCACAGCTATGGTGCCCACAGTGAGCAGTTCCACATACTACACCCAAATTACAATACAGCTCCAGATAATGACTCGTTATACACGCCCCTCGTTAAGTCATGTTCCGGGGAAGTCCCAGGAGGAGGAAATCTGACTGACTGGACTCAGACATTTTAATATATAATGGGAAAAATGAATTCAGTGATTACTAAATCAATGAAAAAACTGGGACTATTCTGGAATTAACACCATGTTTTAACATCCCATGGGAACAAAAAAATGAATTTTAATTAATCAAGGAACTTCAGAGATGAAAGAACTGACATCCTTCCTGCAACATATGAATCCTACATACGACACAACATTTAATTTCCGGCCTAAAAGAAGATATGCCACCAGAAAGGCATGGAAAATCTGGGAACTCTGCTCCTGGGGTTCGAAACCTGGAGCAATCAGGTGGGACATCCCATTAGCTCAGTCTCCATAACAGCGATTTATTGGATAGCGCCTCTGGATAACAGCGATTTATTGGATAGTGCCTCTGGATAACAGCGGTTTATTGGATAGCGCCTCTGGATAACAGCGATTTATTGGATAGCGCCTCTGGATAACAGCGATTTATTGGATAGTGCCTCTGGATAACAGCGATTTATTGGATAGCGCCTCTGGATAACAGCAATTTATTGGATAGCGCCTCTGGATAACAGCGATTTATTGGATAGCGCCTCTGGATAACAGCGATTTGCATCTTGAATATTGTTACGTATTTAGAATTCCGATCCCCATGTTTAAATCCTCAGACATTAATGGAAGCAATCACGGCCCAGGTTCTTAATGTTATGTTTACCGATCTCGGTAAATGTATTTGTAAAGAGTGAAAAATAAAATTAAATGTAGAAATGGGGGTATTTACTAAACAGATAAATATAGGCAACAGAAGAGTACATGGTAAAATTTAGGTTAAAATAGGCAAGCTGTAAATATAGCTGATTTGCCTAAATATTGTTATTTAATATTCAATTCATGACGATTTGGCGTTTAGTGAATAAATCTCTAAGTATCGAACTGGCGTGAATGGGAAACTGAATCAGGGTAAACTAACGGCTGCTTTACAATCTTGTCTGGCTCACTGTTCGCAGTTTGATAATTCCGCACACCTCGCTATTAACCCTTTAGCATGTAATTAGCCATTTATAGGATTTACGAAATGGTTTATAAAAAGCACTTTTTCATTTTCTTTTTTCTTTTTACCAATAACGCAGATTTTATTCCTGCTTAGTAGCTTAGTGGTTCATCTTTTTGATGTTAGTGTTCGGTTGACGCTTTGAGAATAGAATGTAATTATCAGAGCTAAAAATAGGAATTTACCTTTCGCAAGATTTCCCCGGAAATTCCATTTCTGCACTTTATTGGTCACAAAGTAACGGCGAGCCCAGTGACATTAGATTACAGCTCAATTACACAATAACTGGAATTACCTGATAGGACAGATAAGGAATGGGGGGCAGCGGGAGGATAGGAGATATAGTCTTCAAACAGTGACCTTAAGTCAAAATAGGAAGTTTCCCAGCCTGGAACGGAGACAGACAAACTATACGGGTTTGGAGATAGGATGTGTTTTGTTAGAATTACTCCAAATTGACAACAGCCAGAAAATGCAACCATCTAACACAAAATATGTGCCGGGGCTCAAACCTCCTTTAAATGGGTTGATCATATTGGCTTTTATTATTTATACAGCACCAACACAAGTACTGTGGCATGATTAGAAGGGTGGAAGCAGTAATGGCTAACAGTGATATAGAAAGGGTAGTAGGTACCTGGAATAGCCTTCCAGTGGGAGCAGTAACAGTGATATAGAAAGGGTAGTAGATACCTGGAATAACCTTACAGTGGGAGCAGTAACAGTGATATAGAAAGGGTAGTAGGTACCTGGAATAGCCTTCCAGTGGGAGCAGTAACAGCGATATAGAAAGGGTAGTAGATACCTGGAATAGCCTTCCAGTGGGAGCAGTAACAGTGATATAGAAAGGGTAGTAGATACCTGGAATAGCCTTCCAGTGGGAGCAGTAACAGTGATTTAGAAAGGGTAGTAGGTACCCGGAATAGCCTTCCAGTAGGAGCAGTAACAGTGATATAGAAAGGGTAGTAGATATCTGGAATAGCCTTCCAGTGGGAGCAGTAACAGTGATATAGAAAGGGTAGTAGATACCTGGAATAGCCTTCCAGTGGGAGCAGTAACAGTGATATAGAAAGGGTAGTAGATACCCGGAATAGCCTTCCAGTGGGAGCAGTAACAGTGATATAGAAAGGGTAGTAGATACCTGGAATAGCCTTCCAGTGGGAGCAGTAACAGTGATATAGAAAGGGTAGTAGATACCAGGAATAGCCTTCCAGTGGGAGCAGTAACAGTGATATAGAAAGGGTAGTAGATACCTGGAATAGCCTTCCAGTGGGAGCGGTAACAGTGATATAGAAAGGGTAGTAGTACCTGGAATAGCCTTCCAGTGGGAGCAGTAACTGTGATATAGAAAGGGTAGTAGATACATGGAATAGCCTTCCAGTGGGAGCAGTAACAGTGATATAGAAAGGGTAGTAGATACCTGGAATAGCCTTCCAGTGGGAGCAGTAACAGTGACCCTTAGAAAGGGTAGTAGATACCTGGAATGGCCTTCCAGTGGGGGCAGTAACAGTGATATAAAAAGGGTAGTAGATACCTGGAATAGCCTTCCAGTGGGAGCAATAACAGTGATATAGAAAGGGTAGTAGATACCTGGAATAGCCTTCCAGTGGGAGCAGTAACCGTGATATAGAAAGGGTAGTAGATACCTGGAATAGCCTTCCAGTGGGAGCAGTAACAGTGACATAGAAAGGGTAGTAGATACCTGGAATAGCCTTCCAGTGGGAGCAGTAACAGTGATATAGAAAGGGTAGTAGATACCTGGAATAGCCTTCCAGTGGGAGCAGTAGCAGTGATATAGAAAGGGTAGTAGATACCTGGAATAGCCTTCCAGTGGGAGCAGTAGCAGTGATATAGAAAGGGTAGTAGATACCTGGAATAGCCTTCCAGTGGGAGCAGTAGCAGTGATATAGAAAGGGTAGTAGATACCTGGAATAGCCTTCCAGTGGGAGCAGTAACAGTGATATAGAAAGGGCAGTAGATACCTGGGGAGCCAGCCTTCAAAGTAGGAGCAGCAACAGTATTATAGAAAGGGTAGTAGATACCTGGAATAGCCTTCCAGTTGGGAGCAGTAACAGTGATATAGAAAGGGTAGTAGATACCTGGAACAGCCTTCCAGTGGGAGCAGTAACAGTGATATAGAAAGGAGTAGTAGATACCTGGAATAGCCTTCCAGTGGGAGCAGTAACAGTGATATAGAAAGGGTAGTAGATACCTGGAATAGCCTTCCAGTGGGAGCAGTAACAGTGATATAGAAAGGGTAGTAGATACCTGGAATAGCCTTCCAGTGGGAGCAGTAACAGTGATATAGAAAGGGTAGTAGATACCTGGAATAGCCTTCCAGTGGGAGCAGTAACAGTGATATAGAAAGGGTAGTAGATACCTGGAACAGCCTTCCAGTAGGAGCAGTAACAGTGATACAGAAAGGGTAGTAGATACCTGGAATAGCCTTCCAGTGGGAGCAGTAACAGTGATACAGAAAGGGTAGTAGATACCTGGAATAGCCTTCCAGTGGGAGCAGTAACAGTGATATAGAAAGGGTAGTAGATACCTGGAATAGCCTTCCAGTGGGAGCAGTAACAGTGATCTAGAAAGGGTAGTAGATACCTGGAATAGCCTTCCAGTGGGAGCAGTAACAGTGATACAGAAAGGGTAGTAGATACCTGGAACAGCCTTCCAGTAGGAGCAGTAACAGTGATATAGAAAGGGTAGTAGATACCTGGAATAGCCTTCCAGTGGAAATAGTAATGGCTAACAGTGATATAGAAAGGGTAGTAATATTAAAGAGAATTAGGAGATAGAAAGCTATCTCTACAACCAAGTAAAGCTGGGTAGTGGTTATCTACTAAATACTGCTCTGAAATGGGTGCAGGGTGGATACCATACAAAACCCTAAGTAAAGATAACACATATCAAATTACCCTATGGAATAATCCTGGGAATAAACCAGGAGCTGTCTAGTAATATTTAAAAAAATAGAGAAATAATATATAGCTAATAGCCAGTGAAACACATTATGTCTCTACATCATGGGTGGCCAACCTTTTGGCTTCCCCACACATAAAACATATAATAAAATCACATACGCACAATCAAAGACATAATCACAGACTCACATACGTACAATCACAGACACAAACACAAACACATACAATCACAGACACACACACATACAATCACACACACACACACATACAATCACAGACACACACACGTACACAGTGGCGTACACATGACCCATGGGGCCCCGGTGCAAAAATTGATCCGTGGGCCCCCCCCACCGGGTCGGGTTGCAACACATGGTGGCGGGCACCTGGTTACGCAGGGCTGCGACTCCGCGACCGCGGTATGCACACACA
This sequence comes from Pelobates cultripes, assembly GCA_933207985.1. Classification (NCBI taxonomy): domain Eukaryota; kingdom Metazoa; phylum Chordata; class Amphibia; order Anura; family Pelobatidae; genus Pelobates; species Pelobates cultripes. The sequence goes on from OW240918.1 coordinate 150,820,984, forward strand.
CTTAAAGGACCACTACAGACACCCAGATCACATCAGCTCAATGAAGTGGTCTGGGTGCCAGGTCCCTCTAGTTTTAACCCTGCAGCTGAAAACATAGCAGTTTTCAGAGAAACGGCTATGTTTCACTGAGGGTTAATCCAGCCTCTGGTGGCTGTCTCATTGACAGCTGCTAGAGGAGCTTCATGATTCTCACTGTGAAAATCACAGTGAGAAGACACTGAACGTCCATAGGAAAGCATTGAGTAATGCTTTCCTATGGGCGGTTTAAATGCACGCGCGCCTGCTTCTTGCCGCGCATGTGCATTTTGGAGCTGAGTGGCGGACACTGGGGAGTCCGACGCTGGAGAAAGGTAAATGCTGAAGACACACACACACACTCTCACGAACAGACGCATACACACTAGCCAACAGACACACACATTTACTGACAGAGACACACTCAGCGACAGACATACATACACACACTTACAAAACATACACTTTCACTGACAAACACACACTCACTAACAGACATCAAACACACTCAGTAACAGACACACACAGTAACACACTCACTAGCAGACACATTCACTGACACACACACTAACACACGCACTAACACAAACAAACACTGACACACTAACACACACACACTAACACACACACACTCTAACACACACATACACTAACACACACACACACACACTAACACACACATACACTAACACACACACACACACATACACTAACACACACATTTAAAAAAAAAAAATTAATCCCCCCAGCCTCCTTACCTTTTGGAGTGCTGGGGGGATTCCCTGGGGTCCAGTGGTGCTCCTGGGCGGCAGGTCACTGGGTGGGCGGGCTGGCCGGCAGGCAGGCGTGCGAGGGAGCACTCTCTGTGTGCTTCCTCTTCAGCTCCCTCGCGCGCCGCGTAGGGATGCCGGCGCCGGAAGATGACGTCATCTTCCGGCTCCGGCATCAGTGCGGTGCGCGAGGGAGCTGAAGAGGAAGCACACAGAGAGTGCTCCCTCGCACGCCTGCCTGCCCGACCGGCCACCTGCCCGGTGACAGCATGGCCAGCCTCGGGGGGGCCTGAGGTGGCCACCTCCTGGGCCCCCCCAGGAGAAGAGGCTGTCCTGTGGCTGCATACCGGGTCGCAGGGGCGGCCGGGCCCCCTGGTGGGCCGGGCCCGGTCGCAGCCGCGACCCCTGCGACCCTGGTATGTACGCCACTGCACGTACACATACAATCACACACATGCAATCACAGACCTATGTACACAGTCACAGACATAAACATACACACACACACCGACACAATAACACCTATACACAATCACATACGCACAATCACAGACATAATCACAGACTCACAGACGTACAATCACAGACACAAACACATACAATCACACACACACACACACGTACACATACAATCACACACACACACACACATGCAATCACAGATCTATGCCACAGTCACAGACCTAAACATACACACACACACACAATCACACCTATACACAATCACAGACATAATCACAGACTCACAGACGTACAATCACAGACACACACACACATACAATCACAGGCACACACACATGCAATCACAGACCTATGCACACAGTCACAGACATAAACATACACACACACACCCACACAATCACACCTATACACGATCACATACGCACAATCACAGACATAATCACAGACGTACAATCACAGACACAAACACATACAATCACAGACACACACACGTACACATACAATCACACACACACACACACACACACATGCAATCACAGATCTATGCCACAGTCACAGACCTAAACATACACACACACACACACACAATCACACCTATACACAATCACAGACATAATCACAGACTCACAGATGTACAATCACAGACACACACACATACAATCACAGGCACACACACATGCAATCACTGACACACACACATACAATCACAGACATAAACACACACATTAAACAAATTAGAGATATGCATCAAAACAAAATCAAATAGTACACTGACCGCATTTCACTCTTTCCAATATCTATGTATGTTACAATTATTAATTACAATAATAAAAACTATAATCCCCATGTGATAACCCTTATAACAGTATCTCACTCTCCCACCATCATACTGAGAGTATTAATTAAATAATCCATAACTGGGAAACATTATTTATAACGGCATGCCAGACACAGCCAATGGTAAAATAAATACATAAATACGCCTGTTAAAGATCCACTTTCTCCTATAGATCACATCCATGTCTTCTATTTCCAAACAGCAGCTGAAAAATAAAACAACTCTCACTCAGATGTAACAATAAACTATTTCATATTTCTCAGGAATGTGTGACGCCAGTATGTGGCCTTCTATAGGATCACTGGGTCACCCGGTCCATTGAAAAAATAATAAATAATAATTAAAAACTTTAATTGACCACTAGATGGGGATATTAACTAAGCAACATAACAATGGAACCAACCCCGAAATGGTAATAAAATAGTTTAAAGAAGCTCTCCAAGCACCATAAGTGCTGTAGTGGTTATAGTGCCAGGATTGCTCTAGTGCCTGTAGACTGGTTTGACTTCTTAACTGGGGTCCTCTTTGTGCCACTTCCTGCCTCTCTATAGCCGAAAGCCATGCTGGGTGAGATCGTTCAACTGATGGTTTGAACCAATGAGATAAAAGCTGCACTGCCTAACTTAGCTCAGACCGAGAGCTTCCGGGTTTCTGCCAGATGGAGGGAAGGCGGGGAGCTGCACCCGGTGGACCGCAGGTATTAAGTCAAACTGTGCTAAAATGATTTGATTACTTTGATTATGGGTCACCTGGGATCTACTTGCACCATAACCACTACAGATTGCCTACATTTGTTTCAGGAAGAGAACTAGCATAAAGTAAAAGCATGCAAGTTACAATCAACTTTTAAATGATTGGGGTCCAATGAATTGAGATCAATGAGCCACTTGGCTTACACTTTATTGATTGTCTCCTACAATCTGTAACCTTCTCCGTATGATAAAACTTGGACCTTCTGGATTTTTGTTCTGTGATAAAATCTAGATAATAATAATAATAATGTCTAGACAGGTTGTGTTCTATGAACCTCTTTCTAATTATCCCTCTCTGTCTAAGATTGTTTTATTTGATGTTCTCTGGGTTCAGCGATATATTGAAGACAGTCTGGGAATTGGATATATACCTCTTTGGGGGGGGAAGGCCTATGGTATGTGAGCTGATACCTTCCCGCTGTTGGCATTCCAAGATTTTACTTGTTTCTGTGGGGAAGATCAATGTTTCTTTCATTGTTTAGTCACCATATTGTAGGAAACACTATATGAATGTGTAAAATGGTCTACTGGTTGGTATTGTTACTACTATAGTGGGGGCAAGGATTGTCTGCAGATTAGGAATGGTGTAGGCAACCTTCAGCACTCCACATGCTCCGGACTACATTTCCCTTGATGCTTTGACAACATTATGGGAGATGTAGTCTACATCTCATCTGGAGTGGTAAAGGCTGCCTACCATTGGATTAGGAGGGGTGAAATAAATAAAAGCAGGAATGTCTTCTAAAACTTGTCTTGCTTAATAAGGGTCACACTTCCGGGGGAAGGACCGGGGGATATTATTCAACCAGCTTGGTTTATGATAAATCATGTCAGGGGTAAAGCTGTACAATGTGACTGTGTTTATGTATATTGACGTTTGTGGAGTTACGTCCTTAAATGAACCTAACTATGCGCACAATGTCACACATATACACAGTCACACTAACATTATTACAAACCAAGATACACTCTTATATACAGTCACACTTACATGCACACACATATACACAGTCACACATATACACAGTCACACTAGCATTATTACAAACCAAGATACACTCTTATATACAGTCACACTTACATGCACACACATATACATAGTCACACACAGGGCCGGAGTGGGAAAAAATTTAGGCCCGGGCATTTTTCAATCAGAGCGGCCCCCTAAGAAGTGAGCATGTTGGTTCAATGCCCAGAGCCCTGCTGAAGAGCTCTGGCATTAGAAAAAGGCCCTGAATTTGTTCTGCGCAGCGCAAGCAAATTTAATAACATGCTTGCGCTGTGTTTGCTTTTAAATTGTCTCTGGTGTCTCCATAAGTGGGATACCAGAGGACAAAAGGGCCAGGAAAGTGCATGGTGCATGTGTTTGGAGCCTGCTTGTGGGATTGCGTGTGTGTAGAGTGTGGTGTGGTATTGTATAAATAGGTCAATTTAATTTGTGTTTGTGGTGTAATATGTGTGGCTAGGGGCTGTAGAGAGTGTGTGTATAGGGGGCATAGTTTTATAGGGGATGCAGCGAGTGTGTGCATACGGGCTGAAGTGTGTGTGTATAGGTGGCGTAGTGTGTGTAGGGGTTGCAGAGAGGGTGTGTTTAGAGAATGTTGTATGTGTTTGCTGACAAGGAATGTAGTGTGTGTGTGTGTGTGTAGGAGATCTACTGTGTAAATGACCAAGTGTGCGTGTGTGTGTGTGGAGAGGATTAAGAGTGCATATAGGGTAAGGGATCTAGTGTGTATCTGGAGCGTAATAGTGGTGCAGTGTGAGGGGTGCTGTAGTGTGTGTGTGTGTATATATATATATATATATATTTGGACTTATTGTATGTGTGAGGGGCGCAGTGTGTGTATGTAAGAGGGGTTCTGTGTGTGAGGGTGTTTTTATCTGCTGTCACATTCTAGGTTTCTAATTTTCTTTGTCTGTTAACTCACTGAGGGTTATTATATATATATATATATATATATATATATGTGTGTGTGCTGTATATGTGTGTCTGGGTGCTGTGTCTGTCTGGGTGCTGTGTTTGTCTGTGGGTGCTGTGTGTGTCTGGGGGTGCAGTGTGAGTTTGGGTGCTGTGTCTGGGGGTGCGATGTGTGTGTCTGGGTGCGCTGTGTGTGTGTCTGGGGTGCTGTGTGTGTCTGGGTGCGCTGTGTGTGTCTGGGGGTGCTGTGTGTGTCTGGGGGTGCTGTGTGGTTCTGGGGGGGGGCTGTGTCTGGGTGCTGTGTGTGTCAGGGGGGTGCTGTGTCTGGGTTCTGCGTGTGTGAGTGAATGTATTTTTTATTTAAATTTAAATATTTTTTTATTTATTAATAAATAAAAAAAAAATTATACCCCCCCTCCCTTTTTACCTTTATCCTGGGGGTGGGGAAGATCTGTTCTGCCTGAGGGGTGGGGAGGCCATGCTGCCTTCCCTGGTGGTCCAGTGGTGAGAGCGAACTCTAACCTGCGGGTTAGAGTTCACTCTCGCGAGATCTGAGCGTTGCCGTGGTAGCCGCGGCAACGCTCAGAATCCCGCGAGAGGACCCGGCGGAGCTGCTGGTTAGAGCTCCGCCGGTCCTCTCTCCTGCCTCCCTCCCTCCCCAGACGGCGGCCGCATCTCCATGCCTCTGGGCTGGTGAGGGAGATCTTCGATCTCCCCACCGGCCCATGGAGGCACTATGCAGGGCCGGCGCTCGGATAGCGCTGCCCCTGCGGGGGCCGGCCGGCGAGATCCTGTGATCTCCCTGCTGACTTTGGCCCCACGGCCATCGCGGCCCACCGGGCATTTGCATCAGTCCGGGCCTGGTCACACATATACACAGTCACACTAACATTATTACAAACCAAGATTCACTCTTATATACAGTCACACTTACATGCATACACATATACACAGTCACACATATACACAGTTACACTAACATTATTACAAACCAAGATTCACTCTTATATACAGTCACACTTACATGCACACACATATACACAGTCACACATATACATAGTCACACATATACACACTCTCAGAACATTCTAACATACACAATGTTTGGAAATAATACAAAACTCTAATCAAGTGAAAGGAAAGGAAAGAGTTCAAACAAAAAATCTGAACTAAACTAAATTTGAAAAAAAACAAAAAACCTGTTAACCAAAAAACAATGTTTAATCAGACACTGCCAGGAATACAATTGACCAAAGAGACAACTGAGCAGATTATGGACCACCACCGGTATACACTCAAACAGGAGATGGAATGCATATACAGGTCAGACCATTGTATTCCCAGGAAACACTAGGGCAAATGTAAATAGAAATTGGCATCTTGCAATGTTTGTCAAACGGATAGATTTTCAAACAATCAGGCAATGAGATGTTTTTCAATAATCTTTAGGACAACATACATAATAGACTTAGAGGATACATTGCATTTAAATATATATAAACAGAATTTACATATCAGTTTAAGGTTCATAATGAAAGTATAGATACAATGTCTATATATATAAAAAAGGAAAAATCGCACTTCAGGGACATATTACAAAATGTAAAACGTAGCTTTTAATTACATGATCCAATAAAATGACAACGTTTCAGCTCCCAACTGAGAGCTCTCATGGGGCATTTTTTCAGTTCTTCCTTGTTTTTTGCACAGTTGTTGCCAAACCTGCACCGTGGTTTTTGGACTTTATAAATATATATATTGTGTGTAGTATATGCCGTGGGATGTATTTGCATGATAATAATGTAATAATTTAACTGTGTGTAAGGGGCCAAGTATAATTATATCATTATAAGATTTTTCATGGACTAATACAGGTAATCTAATCTACATTATATCATTATATATGTCAACCCAAAAAAGATCCAACATATGTATAATGACTGAGTGGAAGTATATATAAAGCAATGCTGAGACCGGCCTACAGTCTTGGTGTAACATGTTATGATGAAGATTAGTCCCAGTGTGTCATTCGATGGATAGGTAAAGCATCCACTTAACCAAATGTTTAATTTGACTGTACACACCCCCAAGCCATTGTTTAGGTTTCAGAGCCCAATAGAAATGGGACTTTTCGCTAGACTCACCCAGTGGGCATTCTTTAACATAATTTGGAAAAGCTCATAAAAACATTTGTAAAGATGAGGACACCTGGACACGCCTTCCCCTACAGACACCTTCCACTACACACGCCTTGGCTTCCGAGAGCTAGAGGGAAGACTAAACTAGTGACCATCATCACCCATCAACATAAAGTAATGTATAGCCTATTGTTCATACAAGCTATCTCTCTTTTATCTAATGGATGTTCAATATATGTAAAAGGGACCAAATGAGTTACAGGTTCTATTGAAACAGTGTTAGAATACCTCTAATCCTTATGTCCCCCTGCAGGGGAACTAAGAGCCATGGTATAAGACATTCCTCTAATTATTCAATAAAGTAGAATATTCATTTGCTCCCTGATAACCGTATAGGACTATAAGTTAAAATGAGTTTGTTCCCAATAATAATTTACGTGTATGTATGGTGTTGGTGTATGGCATGTGTTTTGGTATTTGATTGAATATTGCCCGGTAGTAATTTTCTACTTAAGCGTATACATATTACTGGCTGTTTAACACAAATTTGATCAGATTTTGGCTTTGGTGAATTGTTAATTTAATAGAATAGTTTTGCAAATGTGCTGAGATGTAGTAATTCATTTGCTCTATTTGTCGGTTATCTGTGACGTTGATATGAGAAACAAAATGGTAGAAATTTAAGAATAATAGTTAATAATAGACAAAATCCACAGAAAATGCTTCGCAAGCACTAGGTGTAACTTAACTTTTAACCACAACTCTTAAAATTTCTAGAATATAACGAAATCTCAATAAACATAAAAAACTAAGAAAATCCTATTGCCATTTATTTGAGTGTAATGAAATAGCATTTTTAAACTTCATCAAAACAAAAAAAAAATATCAAACATCAAATAGTAATAAATTAATAACGAGCACTACCTCCTAATACATTTGTATTATAATTCTAATATCTGATAAATCTTTTATCTGGTGGTCCATCGGGGGAGGCCTCGATCTGTGCCTGAATATCGAATTGAACATGAGTTGCAATCTACTTTTTTACCACAAGATGGCTCACACTGTCATAAAATAGCCTAATGCAATGGACAGCCATTCCCTGTCAAACCCTATCTCAGACCAAAGTTAAAGCTAGCCCTATTTATTTACAGACTGCTTGCATCGCGGGATGGAAGGAGAAGCAGGTGAGAATGCTGGCACCCAACGCACTTTTAGTTTTGGCAAAAAAGTTAATTGCAGCTCACGTAAAATTCAATAGGCAGGCATAGAATGTTCACCTTCGGGTGTGATGTCTCCACCTGGTGGACAACCAGCTAATTGCTTTCACGGAAATTTGGATTATAATACATGCATATAAGGATGTACTGTCTATCTATCAATCTATCTATCTATCTATCTATCGCAACAATTTAGTTGCTTATTTGAACGATAACTATAATCTTTGTGTTTATATCAACTCCTGGGATTTAAAGAACTAACGAGGTCACAGGGTAAATATTGAAATATACATTACTACAAATTTTTATGCCATTATAATATATTTACCAATATTGTCAAAATTATCGATATGTGACAACACTGTCACTACCAAAGCTCACATATAATACACAGTTATACTAAGATACTCAATCATATTAACAGAATCCCACTTTTACGAAATAAATGCACTCACACTAATTAACATTTACACCCAGCAACTTGAACCTAGACACTAGACTTGTACATAGGAAGGTTTGGTTCACCTTAATAATTTTTTACCGAAATTGAAGTTTTGTTTGACATGTCCGGCACTCGTTCATTTGACAGTTCAGTTTGATTGAATATTGTTTATAGAAAAATATTCGGGAAAACATTTAATCAAACCAAAAAAGGTGTGAAAATGAGCCAATCAGTGTACTCCCAAAAATATAAATATAGATGTATTTTGCCGGACATTTCAAACAAAACTTCACACATTATCTGTTCACACATTAAACACTGATAAAAAAACATGTTCACGACATTTGGCTCACAGATCAAGTAAAGAATATTTACATATTATGGGTATATTTATTAAATATGTAATATATAAATAGATTTTTTTTAACTGCTCTTTGTCCCATTGCTGGTCACTTTTCCCTTAATCTGTGAATAAAATTAACATTTAGTGGCTGTCCCATAGCCATTAATTATATTCTTTTACCATCAGTCATTTTGGCCCACGGGTGGAACTCCGAATAATGTATCAAACGAACATGTTTGGCAATCACTCTCATAGCTTCTGCGGTTATACGTCTGTATGGCTCTTTAAAGATACAGAATTCAGCCAAATCGCTAATTGGCCCAGGTGTGGCCAAAACACAAGTCAGTTGAATACGTGCACACAATCTAGTTTCAATCTCTATCCCGTCCCTGAAAGCTAGAAGGGATTTGGGGATCAGGTGATGCGAGATTTATAATTTCCTTCCTGCTTCTCTTGTCATGATGCAGGTTGACCAGCAGAAATCACTGGACTAGGAGCTTACAGTAACAAACTCACGAGATAATGAAATAATAATAATGGTGAAGTAGAAGAATACAGCATGATCTGATTCTCTTTGGGGCGACTAGATGTGTCCCAGTTGGTTATGCAGTTGGGACCAGATAGTGTAATGAAAACAGCATCCAGCCTCCCCAACCAGGTGTCCAGCCCCTCACACCTTTTATTTAATTGAAGTTACCTTTAACCAGTCCGGGCCTGTGGGTAATTAATCCTATTAAACACACAGAGCCCAGGCCACTGAGGTCACAGATCTCGTGGTTATGGATGGCTCTGCAGGGTCAGTCATGTTTTCCTGGACATAGAAACTTTTTAAAAAAAAGTTTTTAAAATTCAAACATTTATGGTAAACATTCAAAAATTCCCACAATGAGAAAACTGAACGAACTGGTTGCCCATGCCCATCCCTAAGGGAGGTCAGAATGATTAACATTTACTGACCAATTTAAACAATGGCCGAACATCATCTTTTTGATTCGTGATTCTGAATATTGTCCGTGGCGCCTACAGAGAGATCATTGATGGTAAAAAGGATGGTTGATGGCTAGGAGACAGTCACTAAATGATTTTATTCATATAGGAAGAGAGTAGCCACCAATCGCAAGCCTACCTTCACTAGAACCTATTCAAACTGACTTTATAGGTGAATTTTAATACATGCGCACTGCAACACAAACACATCTGGGAAGCAAACATTCACCCCCCCCCCATAGATTTGTTATCCATTACTGCTTTACTGACGACTTAATTTTCTTTCCAATAGTACAGAGATATCGTTCTCTGCGTTCTGCATGAAAATGTTTGTATGAGGAGAAAAACATTATTAAAAATTAAAATTACTCCAATTCCAATAAAGTCTCAGTTTGTGTCTTGGCCTGAATTTTGTGTTTTTCTAATAACTACAATTAATTGTTTAGTGATTGAACCCCGGCCAGCCTAATCAGCGTTATACGGCTTTCTATTCCCGTGGCGTGCTGATACCAGCTAAGATCGCTGACAAAAGATGTCACATAATGGCGCATTGCTAGATGACGTACTCGCCATATTCAAAGTGTAGAAGAAGGACAGGACATCTGTCTGCTCCGAATAGCTTTAACTGTGTTGTTGGTAATTCAAATATATTTCAAAGTTCATATTAAATTAATGGCCAAAATAGCCAAAATATATATATTTTTTTAACCTAAAATATGATTTTTTTTGTCAATTAATGACAATTACAAGTTAGTGAATAGAAATGTTTTGATATTCTTGTTGTTTATCTGTAACTCCTAAAACAAAGTGTTTGGTGTGAGAGAGCCAATCAAAACTTGCGTGTGAAAAATATCCCTTATGTGTTTTCAATACGTTATTATTATTATAGCACCGACATATTCTGCAGCATCGTACAATGGACATATTATGAAAATCAATCAAATACATTATGACAAACAAGTTAAATTGAACAGAAACCGTAATCGGGGAGGATGGTGTTCAGACGTCCATACAATTAATATATAAATTACTGAGCACTGTGTCTACGGGAGACGAGAAAAAAATCAGATTTCTTATGTTTGAAAATCGGTATCATTTTATGAATGTATTCAATATTCTCTCATTATAAATCATTCTAAGTAAATCTTCGACATCAGTCTCAAAAAAACACAATGTTTAATATTAATTGGTTAATGGGATTTTTAAAATGACAAATAACAGGTCTGTTCACACATTACCTCCCTGTATTCAGAGATATTTAATAATTATATATATATTGACCAATAACTCATATATATCAGTGATGTCATGGTTCTGTAGAGCATTGCTTTATTCTCATTTTGTGATACTGAATATTAAGTCCTCATTATCATGTCCTGGGGGTGTTTCGGTCTATGCACATGGTGACATATTTGATGGCTTTGGTACTGGAACTGGTTGGACAGCTTTCTGGCTCTATAAAAGGCCTTCCTTGGTCCTTACAGATCTTCCAGCCAGTCCTAGGACAATCTTCTGTGAACGAACAATGGCCACCATGCCAAGCCTGACCCTGGGTGTGCTGCTTGTTCTCCTGGAAGGTAAGCCAACAGAGCATCTTCTGTCTCTCCCTGCTGTCCATATGGCCAGTCTCTGCCAGGCAGCAAAGACATTTATTGCACCAGCAGAGGCGGAAACCAGGGAATAGGGGCTGGTTACTGGGGACTAAAACGTGTAAATTCACCCTTTAATTCACCCCAATAACTGTTTATTGAGTAAACCCCCAGTTATTTGGGGAATAGGTTGGCCAGACTACAGTGGGCTATGGGTAACTCTTGTAAGGAATTGATAGATTAGGGACTAATGAGTAAAGAGCTGGACTTTATGTTATGTTTTTTATTAGTTGGGGGCAATAAGCAGAGATTTGGCATTTAAACAGTTAAATATGTTTCGATACCCAGAATCCTCTCTGCTCTGAGCAGCGTCATGTTACCCAGTTGGCGCTCTCTGCCTGGAGATCTGCGATAATTAACGGGGAGACACACTCATTTTATATCTTGTGATGTTTCATTTTATCCCAGAAATTATTATCCCGAATCCTCACTGTGATCGATTCTCTCTGCCCCAATGATGATATAAACACTATAACCACATTCACTGCCCATATTTCTATAGGTGTCTTAGCAGCGGCTGCTAGTTTAGATATAGGGGTTGGGATACAACATGGCTGTGGGAATAAATGAAATGAAAGCCATGTGTGTTAATTTGCATAGTTTGCAAGGTATTGTGGGAGAAATGTAGACTTAATATGTCAGAGCTCCCTGTAATGTAAACTGGTAAAATTAATATTCAAGTAACAAGATTGTAACTTTTTATTGTGTTAATTGGGTTCTTTGTATATTATGGGACAGGAATAACTCGCTTTTAGTTATTCCAAAAGTATAATAATTGTAAATGAATGACTAGAAATAAAAACAAGGCACGTTTCTGAAAGGATTATATTTAGGATTGTATGCGTTACATTAATAACTTGTAAGTCTAGATAACTGTTTTATTAATTTTTATATCATGTTTTATTAATTATCTTTTGCCAGCATGTTAGTTTGATTTAATTCTTCATTTATAGCCAATTATAAAGTAATCATTTAAGTTTTATTGATATAACCTCAGGGAAAACATGAATGTATATTTTTCGTCATGTTTTCTTTGGGGGTATAGAAAAAAACAGATTGAAATCTTCATTAATAAACGAGTATAAAATAATAATGGAGGTAATATGTTAATGTTTGTTCCTTTTACATAATGGGGACCAATCCTGACATTGTATTCTTGTCGTTTCCATTTAGGGGTCCAGTGGCTGCAGGCAGAGAACGGTAAGATACGAATTATCGACATTTTATTTCTTAGATTTTCTGCCTTGTTTGTAGTGATATTTGGGGATATTAGAGAGATTTCTAATAAAGGGATGTGATATTATGTCAGTTGCTCCCATTTTGTTGGAATTAATATTAATATACTCCTGGGAATACGTTCTGTTTAGTAGATCTAATGAGCTGAGTTACGCACTCTTACTGAGATTAAACAAAACTTCTGAAACAAGCCCGGTGCTACTCTATCTCTTACCCACACCACGTCCAACTGATGAAAACCAGACTTCTCCTATTCCAACTGTTCTCCATATATTCTTAGAAATTCCCAACATTTTCCACCCAGTTGTACTCGCTCAACCGCTCTCCACTCAGCTCTGACCACTCAAGTACACTTCATCGAGCTCTGCCCACTCAGTAATACTCAATCTAGCTTTAGTCAATTACCCTTCATCCAGTGCTTCTTACCCAATGATTCTCCACCCTACACTCAACCAAGCTCTATACTGTCTACTACCACTTACTAAGCTATCCTCTACGCAGCTCTACCAACTCAACCACTCTCCACAAACCCCGACCCTGTCTAGTCACACTCAATTCATCTCTACTCACTCAAGTCACACTCCACTCATCTAACCATAAATGTTATTTCTTGCAGTTTGTGGGAGGCCGATAATCGCTGATCGTATTGTTGGTGGTGCGGATGCAAAGAAGGGCGAGTGGCCATGGCAGGTCAGCATGCACTTTCAGGGAGAACATCTGTGTGGTGGGACTGTCCTCACAAATTCCTGGGTGATGATGGCGGCTCATTGCTTCACAATGTAAGCTCATTACTAAACAAAGCTCTGCTATTCCTGTATCACACAAGATATGCACACACTATATTCACTATATACACATACCATATGCACGTACAATATACACACACTAAACACACACACACACAATACACACACACACACACACACACAGTATATAGACATATCTATGCTATATACACACTATATGCACACTATATACATACAATACATACAGTGTACACACACTATAACTACACTATATACACTGACTGTCTCCTGATTACATCAGTCATTTCATATATAAACCTTGACTAGAGATTAGTTTACAATATCTATCTGGTCAGTGTCTGTAATTAGTCTGTGATACATTTCAGTATAATTCTAGAACTATTGAGTATCAATCACTACCCAGCATTTGACTATTATGGCTTGTAGACCTCACTAGTCTATGTTATCTTTCACAAACGTGTACTCTATATCATTATTTTAGTGTATTTTTCATTATATACCGATATTCCCTTAACTCTCACTATTCAGCACTGACCATCTTTCTACTTACAGGTCAGACAATAGTTCCTCGTACAGAATATACCTTGGAGCATATCAGCTGACAAACCTTCAAGACCCACATGTAGTGTCCAGGGGGCTAAAACAGATTATAATTCACCCCGACTTCAAGTACGAAGGATCGAGTGGAGACATCGCCTTGGTGGAGTTGGAAAGGCCTGTCCAATATACCAGTTATATCCTCCCTGTCTGCCTCCCATCTCCATCTGTCACCCTGCCAGAAGGAACGTCCTGTTGGGCTACAGGCTGGGGGGACAGTAACTATGGAGGTAAGTTGACATAAACTGGACATTTAGAACCAGCGTGAGATTGCGAATGTTAGGCTATCCATTTAAATTGATAGGGTTTAGGGATGTGCTTGTTTTTAATCTAGGAAATTATTCATGATTGGACTATATAGGGAGAAAGCACTTTATACAATAAACATCTGTAGTTACCCAGTCAGTGTGATCAGAAATCTTACATTTTGTTCTTTTGATCCCCATAGTTTCCTTAGAAGATCCTCAGACCCTTCAGGAGGTGGAGCTCGCTCTAATTTATAGACCAACTTGTGAGTCCATGTACCAGTCCAGCCTGGGATATAGTCCTGTGTTCCACCTTATCGAGGATGATATGATCTGTGCTGGCTACAAGGAGGGTCAGAAGGACGCCTGCCAGGTATAAAAACCCATTTCACTTTATTAGTTTATTTTTATGAAAATCTACTTCTCTTTCCAATCCAGCTTCTCTCTACATTTATGTGTCTTTCCTAATTTCAGCTTCTATCTCTCTATGAATAAATCTCACTGTTTAATTGTATGTTGAGTTGTGTACTTCATGATTTCTTTTCTTGAATCCAGGGAGATTCAGGTGGACCCCTTGTATGCAACGTTAACAATATCTGGCTGCAGGTTGGAGTCATTAACTGGGGTGTGAGTTGTGCTAAGCCTAACAGCCCGGGTGTCTACGCAAGAGTTAAAATGTACATTGACTGGATAAAGAGCTATGCGCCTTCAGTCAGTGTCACTGATGCAGGACTATTCCACAGACAAGGTGTTCTTCTGAACTCAACACAGGTCAAGCTCATCTCCCTCTCAGAATCCAGCAGCCTCAACTCCACCCAGGAGGAGAAACATCCTTCTGTAAATTCTACTGAAGTAAAAGTGGAGAAGTCTAATGGTGTCCATGTTCAGTCTGTTGCTAAGTCTTGTCAGTGTGTGGATCAAGCTTGAATAAAGAGACAATGAGATACAGTTACCTGACTGAAGTTATCAACATTGAATACAGAGACCTCCCGTTAAGTTGAAATCTCACAAAGTGTGAAAGCGTTTAGATTGGACTTTACCAATCTTTACCAATTCACCCCTGTGAGGGTTTAAAAGTTACATTTTGCTTACCTTATAACCCGGAGAACGCTGGCCTCTCTGCTCCTGCCACGCTTCTTTGGCTGAGATCATCAATCTTCATGATCTCCAATACGTCTCCAAGCACAAGTGTGAAGACCTCTGCTCTGTACCAATCAAAATTCTCTATGAGCAGCTATTTGATTGAATATCTGAGTCTGATTTGGTTATTGCAGCAAAAGCTCCTCTAGGGGCTGCCCGGTAGACCGCCACAAGAGGTGTATTTTCCCTGCAAGGAATGTCTTACATTGGACTATTAAAGGACAGGACCACTGCACTTATACGACTTCATTGAGATATATCATTGGGATGAACTGGTGTGGGTGCCCATAGTGATACTTTTACTTCTAAATAAGACATAAAATGTACATCGTTTTTTTTTTTTTTTGGTGATGGGAGTTTAGTTTTTACATGGTTTATTTGTAATTTTATTTACATATTTGTAAAATTCACAATAAAAGTTTGCTGAGAATATTCTTGACCGTCACCAACTCTTATTCAATCTAACAGGTTTCAGTGAAATAAAAGACTGTGCAGATATTAAATATTATCAAACAATCTTCATTCCATCAGTTTCCCTTCTCTAATAGCATCGGCCTCCCTTATTCTGGCCGGGGTCGGTATATTCTTCCATGGTTACAATTCCACATACTGGGACATATAGAATGAGCAGCTGTGGGATGAAGTGCTTATAGTGGAGCAGTTACCATAGAAACCAATGGAATGTTGGCTCCATCTTTAACACTTTGCTATTTATACAGAACACCCTAAAATACCTCCCCACATATAGAGCCAAATACAGGGGTATCTTGTTATCTTTCTACCACTCCGGGTGAGATACAAAGTCACACCAGACTAGCAGGATCAGAAACATCTTATGAAAGTGAGTGCCTTAATATTTAAAAATTCAAAAATGTGAAAAATTCTAAAAAAGTTTTTGTCTAAAATAACACACGCTGACAAAATGAATGCAATCCATTTCACAGTACAAGTGATTTGTCCTAATTCATGGTGTTATAATTAACACACAGTAAGAAGACTAATTAACACTGAGTTCTCCGTGGACGTATTTATTCATAAAAACACAAGTAATTACAATAATACAGAAAAATTCACCCATATCAGTGCTATGAATCACCTGTCAATGTGGTCATCTAAGAGCGTCCCTTTGTTATTACCTGTCACCTGGCAGCTCGATTTTAGTAACCGGCTGGCATTTCACAAATACCACTACTTAGATAGTCCAGGTCTGATGCCAAGGGCAGGTTCCCACATCAGGCAAAACAAGAGTTTGTGAGAAAACTGAGAGTGGAGCACAACTCATGTACCTTGCCCTTCGGTGAGTGTCCACTCAGATCTCAAACACTTTTTATTCCATTTGAGCCGTTACAGGTTCCCCTATTATGGGCAAAGTGAATGCTCAGATGAAAGAGGTTCAAACTACTGCTTAGTCCTGCCTTATGCATTTCATACTGTCTCATCTGTTTAGGGGCTCGTAACAGCTAACAGGGGCTCATAACAGCTAACAAGGGCTAATAACGGCTAACAGGGGCTAATAATGGCTAAGAGGGGCTAGTAAGCGCTAACAGAGGCTTATAACGGCTAACAGGGGCTAGTAATGGCTAAGAGGGGCTAGTAACGGCTTACAGGGGCTCGTAGTGCTAACAGGGGCTAATAACGGCTAACAGGGGCTTGCAATGGCTAACATGGCTCATCAGGTTTAAGATGTTTATATAGATATCATTAATTTCTTCAACCATTCACACTCTCAGACTAGTCCCACAAACATATACTCTGGCACACTAACATACACACACTCACACTAATTTACACAAATAGAGCCACTCACACTAATTTACACACATATACTGTTAACATATGCTGTCAGCTTACACACACACACACGCTCGCGCGCACGCACGCAGGCACACAAACACTCCTACACCAGCTTACACACAGTGACCTGCACAAACCCAGAAAATATCAGAATTACCCCCCTTCTCCTCCTGTAGCGAGGAAACTGAGCTCACGTTCCAGCATCGCATTGGAACGCACGTCCAAAGGGGCCCCTACAGTGACGGGTGGGGTGCTCAACCAAATAGGAATCTGGTCTGGATTCCAAATATACACAGAAAAAGGGGAATTGGAAACAAACCCGGAACATGCTTTTTCTTAGTGGCAGTGCTACTATAAAGACCAAAATATGCACAAAATACAGATTAGGTAACAGCGCACACAAGAAAAATACAGTTTACATTTTTAGAAGGCTTTTTAAGATAACCTATATTAGCAAACCAATAAGGGAACTCCGTTAAAAACCCCTGTGACATGGAGGTGGGGTGGGCGTAGCGCAATATGGCCATATAGTGTCACTGAACCCCAATGTTTTTTGGCTTAGATAGGTGATTTTATTTCTAATCATTTTTATAAGCTCCGCACTCTATAGCTAACTGTCAGTATAGCAAGAGCAGAATATATTGAAGCAACTACTCTCCTTCTCTAATTCAGGATTGACCTGAATAGTGATGTAGTTTGCTAAAGTTTTGTTATTAGACGTATGTATTCGGATTTGGCTGAATTGCAATTAGGCCCAATTTAGGTTATTATGTTATATTGAATTATATTGTATTACATATTGTGCAGTACACAGATTGGCTCCTTTTCGCGCCCTCTTTGGTTTGTCCCAATGCTACCCCAAATATTTATCCATGGACGATATTCGGTCAAACCAAACTATCAGAAGAATAAGCGTTGCAACATCCAACAATTCTCAGTTTTGAAAAAAAGGATTTGAGCGAACCGAACTTTCACGCCACGCACAAGTCTGTTTAATATTCTTTTACATGAAAATGGAGCGTCTCATGATAAAAAAAAGAATAACACGAGTTTTTCCAATGTCTCATTCATTCAAAATTTTCATTCAATTCTATAATTTGTAATTCCACTTTGTTTCACAGACACTTTTTTGTTTTGTCGGAATTCAAACCCAGACAGTAACGGGGCATAAATTCCCTCCAAGACACAACTGAGCGAACTTGTCGTACCTGCCCATCCCTAATGGTCCCTTAAGGGTACGAAATGGTAATTTAAATTAGAACAGACAGAAAGGATTGCAAAGTCAGCAAATATCTGTTTTTAAAACCAAAAGAGATTTTATTTAAAATGAAACTCCATACTTGAATGTTTTGCACTTGGCTAGCATGCTCTGAATATTTCAATTCAATTGCTTTAAACGTATTAAGTAATTCTATTGGAAGACCTGTGTTCATATTGCCCTCTGACCTGATCATAACCACGAGGATCTACCTCCATTTTCCATCTTCTCCTGTGTGGGAGACCTCCCAAGTACGGGATGCCAACACATTGCTTAGAATATTGTGAATTCTTCCTTAAAGCCTTGATTTATTTCTTTAAACTAATAAAATATATTTACATAATGTTTGGAAGTTAAATACCTCTATTAAGATTCATTTCCTCCTATGAACTAGCAGCAGACATAGTATATTTATAGGACACTCACCTTCGAACTATTCATAAAATAATGATTAGAGGTGACTATAGCCAGTTCTTTGATCCACAATGAGATACCACCATAAGCTCCCAGACGCCCAGGAGGAAGTTCATCCACTCACAGTGCAAATCAATCAATTATTTTGTACAACAAGCAGGACATTCGGCTCGTGATTTCCTCAAAACACAATTCATCTAAATTATTTGCGATCAGTGGGTCATTCGAAAATCCCGAACTCCGAAATGTTATATTGACAAAACATGAAACAATTAAAATGGACAATGCGTGAGCTGTGTAGTTTGATTTGTGGTTTAAAGTTCTGTTAATAAAGGTAGATTATTCATACGACAAGGTAAAAGAGTGAGAGCGGCTACTCATAAATCAAAAATCTGTAGCAGAGCAGGGACTGGGTCTATCTAATATTAAAGCCTACCATCAAACAAGTTTCATATTAGTCACACACTGGGTTCTCAATCACCACGAGGGGCTCACATTGAATCCTATTGGATGGTAAAGAGGGTTATACATTCCTTGTATTGAAATACAAAAATGCCGCTAATTCTCCCAATGACAACATTAAAGGACCACTATAGTGCCAGGAAAACATACTCGTTTTCCTGGCACTATAGTGCCCTGAGGGTGCCCCCACCCTCAGGGACCCCCTCCCGCCCGGCTCTGGAAGGGGGAAAGGGGTAAAAACTTACCTTTTTCCAGCGCTGGGCGGAGAGCTCTCCTCCTTCTCTCCTCCTCCGTTCCTCCTTCTGGGCTGAATGCGCACGCGCGGCAAGAGCTGCGCGCGCATTCAGCCCGTCGCATAGGAAAGCATTTACAATGCTTTCCTATGGACGCTTGCGTGCTCTCACTGTGAAAATCACAGTGAGAAGCACGCAAGCGCCTCTAGTGGCTGTCAATGAGACAGCCACTAGAGGATTAGGGGGAAGGCTTAACCCATTAATAAACATAGCAGTTTCTCAGAAACTGCTATGTTTATAAAAAAATGGGTTAACCCTAGAAGGACCTGGCACCCAGACCACTTCATTAAGCTGAAGTGGTCTGGGTGCCTAGAGTGGTCCTTTAACCCTGAATATCAGGGATTTATTTAGAGGTGTCTATGTGGCTGCTCCCCACTATTGTAAACTAACCACTTAAAATGTTGCCCAGCCAGTTAAATACAAATAAAGACTCCCAAAGGGCCCGAGGCACTCATACTTCATCTTAGCTTAAAAACTCCAGGTTTAGGGAAATATCTGTAAAATGCACTAAACGATACATTCACTACAATTTTTTGAAATAGACTTTACAGCTGAATTTCAATTCTTGTTCATTGATACAAACACATCTGGAAATCGGTGATTTACGTTATTTCTCCCTTTTTTTGTTACCCAATCCTCCTGTATTGAAGACTTCATTTTGCATAGTATAGCATAGCTATTTATCTGTGTTCTGTATGAATGTTTTGAATATATATTATCAAAAAGTAAATACCCTCCAACTCTAATAAAGACATAGTTTGGCTGTTTTAATCTGAGTTTTGCAATTTGTTTTTCATTCCTCTACAATTCAGTGAATAAACCCCCCTCTGCCTCAGCAGAGTTACATGGCTTTCTATTCCTGCTTTCTTGTGAAGTGCTGATACTGATTTAGAGCGCTGATACCATCTTAGAGTGCTGATACCAGATTAGAGCGCAGATGCCAGTTTAGAGCGCTGATACCAGCTTAGAGCAATAATACCAGATTAGAGCACCGATGCCAGTTTAGAGCACCGATACCAGCTTAGAGCGATAATACCGATTTAGAGCGTTGATACCAGCATAGAGCACCGATGCCAATTTAGAGCGCTGATACCAGCTTAGAGAGCCGATACCAGTTTAGAGCGCTGATACCGGCTTAGAGCGATGACACCAGATTAGAACCCCGATGCCAGTTTAGAGCGCTGACACAAGATTAGAACACAGATGCCATCTTAGAGCGCTGATACCAGTTAAGAGTGCTGATATTGGCTTGGAGTGATGATTCCGTTTTAGAGCGCTAATACCAGCTTAGAGCACTATTACCGTGTTAGAGCGCGGATACCAGCTTAGAGCGCCCACACCGGCTTCGAGCACCGATACCAGCTTAGAGTGCCGATACCGGTTTAGAGCACCGATACCAGCTTAGAGCACTGATACCAGCTCAGAGCGCTGATACCGGTTTAGAGCACTGATACCAGCTTAGAGCGCCGATACCAGCTTAGAGAGCCGATACCAGCTTAGAGCGCTGATTCCGGCTTAGAGCGCTGATACCAGTTTAAAGTGCTGATTCCGGCTTAGAGCGTTGATACCGGCTTATGATGTCACATAACGGCGCTTTGCTCGCTGACTTAGTCCTCGATTTATTAAGCTTTACAAATGATTCAATACTGCTTGAAAAATAGATGGGTCTCAATTCACAACTTCCCCTTTTTTCTGTGTTAAATTCTCAATGTGAGATCATTGGTTGGATACAGCACGTCCGCGCAAAATAACATTATACAAAATATGGCTAATAAATACCGAGGAACTACTTCAATGGATAGAAAGCAATGGGTTTAATCACATTTAATGTTGGTAATACAAATTTAATTTAAAATTGGGATCTGAAATAGCCAAGCTGGGAAGTGTGTTTGTCTAAAATATGAAACTTACTGACAATTCCTGATAATTACAAATTAGTGAATAGCAATGTTAGAATGTTTTTGTTGTTCATATCCAACTCCTTAAACAGCATTTGGTGTGAGAGAGCAAATCAGAACTTGTTTGTGAAAAATAGCCTGCAGGTATTTTCAATACGTTATTAAAGGATCACTTTACGGTCAGGAACACAGACATGAAGCCCATGGAACAGCGCAGTCAGGGGAGTGGGCCTTGACAGAGCCTAGGAGTAGGCAGGTGGAGTTAAAGAATTAGGGGTGTGTAATTAGGAATGGGGTGTAAAAGGGGCAGAGAAGAAAGGAGTATATTAAGCGGCCATTTTAGCAAGTGGCCATTTTAATCAGAATCTTTACTCACCTATTAATTGTCCCTCCAACCCTCGCTAGGCTTTGGAAGTTTCTCTGAAACTGCTATGTTTATGAAAAAATGGGTTAACCCTAGATGGACCTGGCACCCAGACCACTTCATTAAGCTGAAGTGGTCTGGGTGCCTAGAGTGGTCCTTTAATGTACCTAAAATAAAAACATAGAACCATCTAGTGTAATACAGTTTATACGTCAGTAAGTAGGAAGATGGTAGAGGTTGAATTTTTGAATGTTTTGCAGTTTTCTTTTTTAAATTAACTATCCAGGATACATTTTATTCTTTTACATAAAAGAAAATTTCTCTCTTTTCTTTATTAGAAAAGTTTATAATTTTACGGTGATTTATAGATTGTTACGCTTTGTTATTATTACATAGATTGTGCATTACACCTCTTTCAGGCCTCTCCAGTTAATGTTTAACTTGTCTGTGTATTCATTTGATTTATTTTTATTTAATAAATACATATTTTGCTTTTCATCCGTTATACTCAGCTACCACCAAAAGGGAAGGAGTCTCCCACAAAGACTTCAAGGCGCTATAATGGAGCCGAATTCCTGGCTCTGCTCAATGTGAGTGGGTACCTATAAGATTATTTTGGGGGATACGTTTTCATTATACCATACATCCTGCATTATAGTGTGTTTTTATTTTTGTTTTTGAGGCAGTACGCAGTAAGTATTAACAAAGCGTAACAATATATGTAAATATTTTCACATTGGCACAGACATTTGACATTGAAGGCAATTATATATTGTATGGTTTTTAAAAAAAAATTTGCTGTATTTTTTGCACATTTGTTACACGGTTTAGCACTTTATATAACACAAAGCCATTTGCTTATACACAAACATGTTAATTGTTAAAAGTGTGAATTTTTAATGTACTTAAAGAATTCTGAATGTTTTGGTTCATTGAAATGCTACACTAATTTTTGAAGTTAATTGCATATCTTAATCCAGCAATATAGTTCGAACAAATAGTAGAAAGATTTTTTTTAAAGTCTCGGTTAAAATAATACACCCTACTATATCCTATTTTCGTTTTGATCTAAATGCATTTTCTATATTTCGGTGGCATTCCCCAGTTTATTTAATTTTTTTACATTTTAAATCAGACACGCAGGGCACATGGAAAGGCAATCCTGGGGTACAGTTCTAATAAAGAGCAAAAGTCATTATTACCCAACAGACAGACACTTCAAATTAGAAATATATATAATTACAAAACACACACACACACACACACACATCAACAAAATGTATTTTATTTTACAGAATAAAAAAAAAAGTTAATAAAAAACACAAACTTAAAAGTGCAGCATTTAATGAATTGTAAACTAATAACTATTGACAAAATTTGTGAATTTATTTCAGATTTGGCATAACATTTTAGAGAAAACACTATCAACATAAAAAATAAATATAAAAATCAACACAATATCCAAAGTCAATTAAAAGATGTCTGCACCTACATCCCGTATCACTTCGTGTCCTGATACCATTCAACGAACCAGAGAGTCTTCTGGATCAACAAATACCCCAGTGTCAACAGTTTAATAATAAAAAAATAAAATAAATTCGATTGCTTAATAATGGATTATTTCTACGTGTTATGGAGACCTCTCACAGAGACGTGCTCCCTCTCAGATGAACAGTCCAGAAGCAATTTTGTCTTTACACAAATCTACTTTAGGTAGACCAGCATTTCCTCAGTGGCTGATCTCTTTAATTCCCGCATTTTATGTGTTAGTCTGTGACACCGCACAAACTCAATTCCTCCCAGTGTTGATTTAAAGGACTCTGGTTTATATTATCGAATGAGATCTTTGGCAATGTTTGTCTCTCTACAAACCATCTAATTAAGGTAGTCACAGTTTATAAAATATATAATTCACCCACATTTGGATTACATACATGTCTTTGTAAAATAGGTTGAATAACAGCAATGAGTAGCACAAAATAAAATAAAAAATCCAAAAACTGTCAATTCTGGAACGAAGCGGTAAATGCAAAGGAACATTCTATTAGTTTCCATATTAATTGGTCTCCATTTTGCATGTTCCATCAGAGCTGCTTCTGTTCTGCTTTGATAAATATGATTTTAAAGTTCCTTCAGTTTAACCAAAATATTAAGGATTAAAAATGGATAGTCCTTTGATGTATTAACAAGCAGATACTGAGGAGGAGAAGAGGAATGCTGGGAGCAGAGGACACGGAGTGATTATTTAGTGTTGCATTGTACAATGACATCCAGGTCCGGTATTTGGGGACGAGCGTGTATACACCAGGTCTATTAGGAAGGGCGCATTCATCTCCCCAGCTTACGATGCCAACCTGATACCAGACACTTTGCACCTCACAGACCAGCGGACCCCCAGAGTCACCCTGTAAGGCAAAAGCAGGGTATCCAGTGAATCCAATGACAAAAACAGAGGATGATAGAATTCCTTTCAATCCCCATTAGCCTGAAGATTTACTAATTAAAACCAAGTTTCTCTCTGAATTTAGAAAAATACAAATTCTACATTATGCTCTCCCCTCCAAGCTATACATAATATGGGCTTTCAGTCGGATACATTTTTATCATATTGACTCTCTGTCCTCTCCTCTAAACTATACGTAGTAGGAACTTGCAGTTTTACGGTATCCCCTCTGAGCTATACATATCACATGGTCTCATGCAGAATCATTTACAACCAGAATATGAATGGGAGCAGTATGGTTTGTCAGGAACCTGGATGTACTTTGTATACCGAAGAATGTTCCTCACATAGAAGTTTCCTGATGGAATATCTTTTTCAGAGATTGTATTATAATCCTTTGAGGTTGTTTGGGGAATTCCACAAGGCTCCAGACAGATAACACTAAGCATTAGAGGAATTATGTAGCCTGTAAACATTTCAAGTAAAGCCTTTAAACACGTTTCAGGGAGGAAAAGATTTTCCTTCACGTAAGCAGAGAGGAAACTATCAAGCAAACCAAAGAATAGCCCAGGTACACGCCAAATGGCAATGATTGTTCTAGCCAACTCACCTGGCAGGAGTCCTTCTGTCCAGCCTGGTACCCAGCACAAATCTGGTCGCTCTGTATGATGGCGAATCCAGTGCTGATTGCAGAGTCCACATGGTACATCTGATCACAGGAAGCTTTGCTAATCAGTGGTAGCTTCACTTTTTGGAGGACACCAGGGTATGGGAGTTTCACTTGAGAGAAGAGAAAAAAAATACCCACAAAATCATTAATGGGGTCATTACAACTATGACAGTGCAAGGCTTTTCACTAAATTGTGCATCATGAAGAATAGACATGAATACGTAGCTTCTGTAGGATATTTTTTCCAGTTTAGCTATTCAGGTTTAGAATTGTCAATTGCCAAATCAGTTTTACCACAGTTTTCTGTTTAACCCCTTAAAGACAAGTTCTGAACCAAAACAAAACCTGGAATTTGCTCTATAGGACTGTTCAGTCTTCCCTGGACACTCTGTTGTCCCCTCATGTTGACGGATATATATATATATATATATATATATATATATATATATATATATATATATATATATATATATATATATATATATATATATATATATATATATATACATATACATACATACATACACACCATCTTATTTTTATGGTTGTATTATTAAGTTATGTATACGGATATCTTTTATATTAGAGGATGGACAGTCCTGGCATTACAGAGTGTTGACCATAACATGCAGTACACATGAGACAGGACAACGGACGGATCCTGGTATTACCAGTTAGTTTACATAGTATTAGAGTGCTTATTATACATCAGTGTTGATATGGTTAATATATGTATAGAATATGTCATTTATTGAATATTTGGTCACCCAATAGATTGAGGCTGGTGATTCCTGTTCCCATCACTCCCATTCACCCACGTTTGCAAAGATTTGCTGGTTTGTCACATTTTGATCACACTCATGTCATATCACTTTCCACATTTCATATGCTCACTTATACATGGTCACTTATAAATTCACATATTTTACTTAATACTGTGATCTTGATAAAGACCCGAACGTGTCGAAATGTCGATTGGACTTTATGCGCAGTTAATAGTTTTTGGAAAATACAAAACCTTGACTGCTCCCTAAATTTTGTTTACACATACATTTTTTTCCTCATCTTTCCCCCCCACACAGCATTCACAAGGCATTTCCAGTAATAAATAAAATAGTGACAGCTTCTATTAACATGCAAAAGATTCTGATCAGGACATGCACTACCTATATGAAGAATCAGGGATTACTTACCCAAAACTAAAAATATACAAATAGTCAGGAATTCACAGTGAATTTCATATAAACTGGCAAACTAGCTGAATAGAAAACAGAACTGACTTGGAATGTATCTCCAGCTACGTTTTTTAGAAATTTCCAGCAATTCTTACTTTAGCGAATAACCCTGAACACGTCACTCCTTTTTAAGCACTTCAAAGGTTGATACCCAAGGTGCTTCGACACTGTCTTCTTTTTAGTATAAACAAGGCTTCTTAGAGCAGAAAAGTGCATCGCCAATTTGAGACCTCTCCTCTGATTTAGAATTCTTCCCCAAGTATTCCCATCACAAAGGTCTTTTTTCTGATACATTCTCACTCAGAAGTCTTTCAGATTTTTTTTAATTGGCTCCATTGTGGCTCTCCCTAATCAAGACCGTCTCTAGACCTTCTCAATGTATCTTTCGCTCAACAGAGGCCTTCGCCTTCTCTTATTCAAGGTTATTACTAGTGCATCTCCCTTACAGACTGCTCCTCCTAAAATAGATCTCAATTCATTTCCCTAGCTCTATCAATGAGCATGCCATCAGATTTTGGGACTCACCTCCAGAGTTAATGTTCCCCCACCCAGTGACCCAGCATTCCATGCCAGGTGTGAAGATGGTTGAGGTTGATGGCACACAGATAGGGAGAATGAAATTGTTGAAAGTAGCAGGAGATGATAATTTGACCAAAGCGATGTCACCACTGGTTCCAGGGCCATTGTAGCTAAAGTCCTTAATAATCTGTATTACGTTAAATGAGACCTCATTATTGCTGGGTTCAGACATCTTGTAGACACCAAGGAACACGGTATACGAAGAAGGATTTAATGAACTGGAGAGAAAGATGGACACACCATCATTATTGTTCTTTAGAGAGACATACATATATATCAGAGCTCTACAAATAAATAAATAAATAAATAAATACTAATAATGAAAAAAAAAAAAAAAAAAAGGGTACACAACCAATTCGTACCTATTGATTCGTAGACTATTGTAAAAGATGGACATTTTCAAGAGTATTTTTTTTATAAATTCTATTTTTTGTTAAATATATCTTTATTAAAAGAAAACGCAGAGCATTGCGGCAACTACAATTCAGTGTAGCTAATTTGACAAAATCTCGGCCACTCTCTGGGCCCCTGAGTTTGCATTTTTCTTGGCCACAATGATAAAATAGAATTTAGAGTTCGATATTTTCAAGAACAATTTTATCCATCGTGGACTGCATTGATTAGCTCTGAGCACTGGGCTAATCTGCCACTAGTTAAAACACCTCCAGTAATTCATTGCCATCTGGGATGGATGGAAAGAATATGGATATTGATACATGGAACTGTTATTAATGACTCCAGAGGGAGCGGCTTCTTGGCGTCAAGGAGGAACCCCAGGTCCAATAGAACGTGCCAGACAAAAATTATTCTCTATTCATCTATTCTCTCCCTTTATACGATCTACTAGACGTGGCATTAAATCTCTGTCCTAAATGGGACCCCTGTCCTTGTGGCTGACTCTCTGAATTGTTTTTTTAGGCACTGGATCTTTGCAGACAGTGAGGAGGAGAATACTGAAAAAGTAAAAGTGAAAACCTTACTATATAATATTAAAATTCCTGGATTACAACTTGATAGAAGTCAAGAGAATCTTTGGTGGAGAGAGATCTTCACCTATCACCATTTAGTAAATCTCCCCTAGTTGTGATTGAGCCAGGGATACCCAAAGATAGCTTTTCCCTGTTAGAGACAGAATTACTCACTAAACAAAGCAGTGTGCAGCTGTCAGTATCCACTGGTTGGAGATCAGGGACCCTCCGCATATATGGGACCCTTTATATCGTAGGCTGATCTGCCATGGCCACTCTCCTTCCCCTGCTTCTGTGCCACCAACTATCCTGTTGGAGATTATTGGGGAGCCACAACCCACAGGCTGAATGTCTGGAGCTAGTGGTAGAAAAGACAATGAAAATAAAAAGAATCTACAAAATAGATACAATTTATCAGTTTTATTCTCTGAGCAGGAAGAATGACTGCTTATATAGAGCGAGTGGGGGGGAATGACTGCTTATATAGAGTGATTGGGGGGGAGAATTACTGCTTATACAGAGTGATTGGGGAATGACTGCTTATATAGAGTGATTGGGGGAATTACTGCTTATAAGAGTGAGTGGGGGAATGACTGCTTATATAGAGTGATTGGGGAGAATTACGCTTATACAGAGTGAGTGGGGGAATGACTGCTTATAGTAGATGTGATTGGGAATTACTGTATACAGAGCGAGTGGGGGAATGACTGCTTATATAGAGCGAGTGGGGGGAAATGACTGCTTATATAGGCTGAGTGGGGATGACTGCTTATATAGAGCGAGTGGGGGAATGACTGCTTATATATAGAGCGAAAGGGGGGAAATGAGCTGACTGCTTATATAGAGCGAAAGTGGGGAATGACCGCCTTATAGAGCTTAGGGGGGAATGACTGCTTATATAGAGCGAGGGGGGGGGAATGACTGCTTATAAGTGATGCAGCTAAGAGCGGGGGAATGAGGGGGAAATGACCGCTTTATATAGAGCGAGTGGGGGGTGATGCTTATATAGAAGTGGGGGGAATGACGGCTATATAGAGCGAGTGGGGGGAATGACCGCCATATTAGTATATGCTTATATAGGGCGAAGCTTATATAGGCAAGTGGGGGAATGACTGCTTATATAGAGAGTGGGGAAAGGACGCTTATACAGAGCGAGTGGGAATGACTTATATAGAGCGAAAGTGGGGAATGACCGGCCATACAGAGCAGGGAACGACCATAGAGCCGGCGGGGAATGACTGGGGAATGATTTGAAAGTGGGGAATGACTGCAGAGACAGAGCTAGTGGGGGAATATAAGCGGTAAGAGGGGGAATGACTGCTTATACGAGTGGGGGGCTTACCGCCATAAGAGCGAAAGTGGAATGACTGCTTATACAGAAGAGCCAGTGGGGGAAATGACTGCTTATACAGAGATGCAGGGGGGGACGACTGCGCCATAGAGCAAGGGGGAAATGACTGCTTATATAGAGCTTTGGGGGAAATGACTTATGACAGAGCGAAGCGAAGGGGTAGGGAATGACTGCTTATATAGAGCGGGGGAAATGTCTTATAGAGCCAGGGGGGCACTGCTTATAGAGAGTTGGGGGTGGGGAATGACTGCTTATATAGAGCGAAAGTGGGGGGAATGACTTATAGCGAAAATCAGAAATGACTGCTATATACCTTATAGAATGACTTGACTGCTTTATACAGAGCAAAGTGGGGGGAATGACGCTATATATAAGTGGTGGGGGAAATGACTGCTTATATAGAGCTGGGGGGAATGACTGCTTATAGAGCGAGAAGGAAACCGCAGTGGGGGGAATGACTGCTTATATATATAGAGCGGGGGAAATGACTTTATGCTTACAGATATAGAGCCAGGGGGAATGACTACTTATATAGAGCTTAGAATGACTGCTTATATAGCGAGTGGGGGAAATGACTGCCTATATAGAAATAGAGAGCAGTGGGGGGAATGACTGCTTATGAAGTGGGCCAGATGCGAAGTGGGGGGAATGACTGCTTATACAGAGCGAGAGTAGAGGGGGAATGACCATACAGAGCGAGTGGGGGAAATGACCGGTGGCTACTTATACAGAGCGAAGTGGGGGGAATGACTGCTTATATAAGAAAAATGACCTTGCTATAGAGCGAGTGGGGGGGACAGAGAATATAGAGTGGCTTTACCTGTTACTGTAGCAGATTCCACGACCCCTGTAATAACAGATAACATGTCAGTCTGTGTCCTACAGAGAATAGAGGGATTCTCATTCCGTACGTGAGGATTACAGACTGCAAAACTGGCAGATATTAATCAAAACCACTGAAAGTTTTACTTAAAATGTACTCTAAACAGCATGGGCTCTTTGTCTAAATTCTATCCATTTCAGAGAAGAACTTCTAATTCACAGTGGTGGAAAAACAATTAGTAAAATAGATGATGGAAACATTTAAATACATAAAGGGAATCAACACAGTAAAGGAGGAGACTGTATTTAAAAGAAGAAAAATTACCACAAGAAGAGGACATAGTCTTAAATTAGAGGGACAAAGGTTTAAAAATAATATCAGGAAGTATTACTTTACTGAGAGGGTAGTGGATGCATGGAATAGCCTTCCAGCTGAAGTGGTAGAGGTTAACACAGTGAAGGAGTTTAAGCATGCATGGGATAGGCATAAGGCTATCCTAACTATAAGGACAAGTATTAAGAAGTCTAGATGGGCCAAGTGGTTCTTATCTGCAGCAGAAAACTTTACTGATGGAAAAAGTAACAAAGAGAATGAAAAATCTGGTGTGTCGGCAGCAAAATGATGTACAGAACACAGGAAAAAACAGACTTATTTAATTAAAACATACTAAATAATACATTACAAAAACTGTTTGTACTTTGTATATCTGTGAGACATGTATCGAGTTGAAAGGAATACACAGCATTCAACATGTTTCAAATTCATTTTAGAAATACGACATTTTATCATCAACTTGGTATTCCTGGGTACTTTACAATATTACACGCTGATGGACAGGGCATAAAATTTCTGCCCTACATTGCATAAGATTCATTTGCTGCTGGGGAAAATCTATCATGGGGGTAGGGAATTCAAAGACATTTTAATGGAGTCTTTTCCACATGGATTTAAAACAATTGCATTTCAACTATGGGATGCAAAAATATTGAATAACCAATTTCTGTTTTTGTAAGAAGTTACATAGATTTATATATTGAACTCATTCTAACAGGTACCTATTCTTGATTAATACATTGGTTTCACTCCTGCAGCCCATGAATGCTTCATACTGAAGCCCAGTTCTTGTATGTGCAGACAATTTACATGTAAACAAGATATTTATCCAATAAAACATGTGGGTCCAGACTCCCCCAATTTTATAACATATACAGATTTAATAATGGAGAGGGGTGGAAAAAGAAAATTGGCATATAAACAAGTTCTAAATAAAACACACTTACCTAGCAGGAGTGAGTATAGAAGCACATAAATCAGTTCTGTGTGTTTGTTGAGTCTGAAAGCCATGGCCACCCTGTGCACACTCCACTCACCTCACAAACACTGCCCTGACTCCCACAATCCCACACTCTCCCTGCTGATAGTGGCCAGACCTGTTTCTACAGACAGCTGTCTCAGCTAATTGTACTGCAAAGCATAGATCACTAAAGGAAATTAAACAGATAATAGGATCGCTACCTGTAGAGCAACAATCAGCCAATTTCTGGAATAGAAGGAAAATGTAACAGGACAATTGTGCAATATAGGCTCTGTATG
>OW240918.1:150852747-150880054 GCA_933207985.1 Pelobates cultripes
AAAAAGACTAATGGATCGCGCTTATTGTTACAGGACTGCCCAGAACCGTATGCCGCTCCACCCACATACACCAACGACTCTGTGATCAATTCATGGGTTAGCGCAGTGACGCTGCTCTAAACGCACGCTCTTCATCTGGCCCATCCGATGGATTACTAGAGAGGGAGCAGCTTGTATGCCGACACAAGCTCTTCATGTTTTTCTCCTCGTTTGCCGTTTCCGGCTCCTCTGGGAACCCCTGAGAGTAATGTTTGAGACTTGGAAAAACAGCATCTTAAGTAAACAGTTCTAAGAGCTGTGTATGTTTTTCTGCGCTATTTATTATTCATGGTACACAGCGCTTCAGCTGTGATCAGTTCAGACTCCAAAATTAAAAAAATAAAACAACTAAATCATCAGAAAATCGCAGTGACCGATCTGCGCTCCGGGGGTGGACATTAATAATTACAGCCACAGAGACGCAAACCCAAAGTAGTATTCAGACAGGGGAGCAGAACGGTTTAAAAATAATAAAATACGGATAAAAAATAGCGAAATAAAGACTGTGTTCTTTATAGCAGGGCAGATGGTCGCCGTGTACGCAAAGCATATGTTAATACGCTTCAACATATATGAGCTGCAACATATGTATTCAGATTAATGTATATTCGATGCTTCATCATTTTCTAATTCTCTCTCTGCAAAGCTGAAAATGTATGTCTAAAATATACACATAATATCCCTGTGTATGTTCTTAAAGGCAGAGCAGAAAAAAAGGCGCGATACAAGATGAATAAATTTTGTATTACTAACCCTGTATATCTGGGATACAGCTATTTACTAACCCTGTATATCTGGGATATAGCGATTTACTAACCCTGTATATCTGGGATACGGCTATTTACTAACCCTGTATATCTGGGATACAGCTATTTACTAACCCTGTATATCTGGGATATAGCTCTTTACTAACCCTGTATATCTGGGATACAGCTCTTTACTAACCCTGTATATCTGGGATACAGCTATTTACTAACCCTGTATATCTGGGATTCGGCTCTTTACTAACCCTGTATATCTGGTATACATCTATTTACTAACCCTGTGTATCTGGGATATAGCTATTTACTAACCCTGTATATCTGGGATACAGCTCTTTACTAACCCTGTATATCTGGGATATAGCTATTTACTAACCCTGTATATCTGTGATACAGCTCATTACTAACCCTGTATATCTGGGATACAGCTATTTACTAACCCTGTATATCTGGGATACAGCTATTTACTAACCCTGTATATCTGGGATACTGCTATTTACTAACCCTGTATATCTGGGATACAGCTATTTACTAACCCTGTATATCTGGGATATAGCTCTTTAGTAACCCTGTATATCTGGGATATAGCTATTTACTAACCCTGTATATCTGGGATAGAGCTCTTTACTAACCCTGTATATCTGGAATAGAGCTCTTTACTAACCCTGCATATCTGGGATAGAGCTCTTTACTAACCCTGTATATCTGGGATACAGCTCTTTACTAACCCTGTATATCTGGGATACAGCTATTTACTAACCCTGTATATCTGGGATACAGCTCTTTACTAACCCTGTATATATGGGATATAGCTCTTTACTAACCCTGTATATCTGGGATACAGCTCTTTACTAACCCTGTATATATGGGATATAGCTCTTTACTAACCCTGTATATCTGGGATACAGCTATTTACTAACCCTGTATATCTGGGATATAGCTCTTTACTAACCCTGTATATCTGGGATATAGCTATTTACTAACCCTGTATATCTGGGATACAGCTATTTACTAACCCTGTATATCTGGGATATAGCTCTTTACTAACCCTGTATATCTGGGATATAGCTCGTTACTAACCCTGTATATCTGGGATATAGCTAGTTACTAACCCTGTATATCTGGGATATAGCTCTTTACTAACCCTGTATATCTGGGATATAGCTCTTTACTAACCCTGTATATCTGGGATATAGCTATTTACTAACCCTGTATGTGGCGAAACCAACCTCGCCACTGTGCACTGGAGAAGCCTTTTTGCCAGCCTCCTGTCATCTGACTATGGCCCCCTTTTAAAAGACTTTATTTTGCCTGCATTAAAGCTGTATTCGTGCTTTTCTGCCGCTTGTTCGGTAGTTTCAATCTACCGAACAACCGTACGAATGACTGGACCACCTGGGAGCTGGAGTGTGCCGGCAATTGACCTCCCTGAAGCTGCGGTTAACCGCAGCTTAATTGATAAATGCTGGGTGGCCGCCATTCGTATCCCGAACATGAGGTCGCGGCCATTTTAAACCATACGAATGCACAGCGGTGTTCGCCTCTATTTTCATGGAACTAAAATCGGACACAGTTTTGCGCGAACACCGCTGAAGCCGCCGACCTCCCTTCTTGTTCGGTGAAAATGCACGAACGGCCCGGTGTTCGGTATTTTTGTTCAAATATGTTGTGCCCCATATAGGAATCCCATGGAGCCCATTCATATGAAACTGACTGTGTAAAGACTTTGGCTCCATGGCGATTAAACTGTATTCGTGTGGTCTGAGTGCCATTCACCTAATAATGTGCACTCAGACCTGAGCTATCTGGGGATATGTGAATTGTCTGTGTTTTATGTAGTAAATGTTACTTTGTGTATTTTAAAGTATAATGCTGGTTTTGTGTCCCCACGTGTGTAATGGAGTTTTGCCTTTGTCTTGGGAGATAATTGAGTTACTTCCCAATTATCTCCCAAGGCAGAGGGGAGGAAGCCAGGATGCATTGTGGGAAATACTGTGACTGTGTGTCCTATTTGTCCACTTGTCTGTCCCTTGTCACAGTCTCCCATTTGGTCCCCTAGGGGAGTGTCCACCAGGTGGGAGACTTGCATAAATACTGGGCAGGTAACCCTCATTAAACAGACCACTGCTTGACCTTCAACACGGAGCCTCGTCTCGTCTTTGGGGGGATTTACTGTATGCTGCTAAGGACTGATTGCCAGGAGTGTAAGCCGCTTGGGAGCTTTTCCTGTTCGTCTTTTAGCAGCTATTTTGTATCCAGTTCCGGAGTTTGGTGTTCTGCAGTAGCTGTGCCTGTATCTCTGGAAAGGGGGCCGATCGCCTAAACGGTTTTTACCCCTTGTGTGCAAAACGGTCCGTTACACTGTATATCTGGGATATAGCTATTTACTAACCCTGTATATCTGGGATATAGCTACTTACTAACCCTGTATATCTGGGATACAGCTCTTTACTAACCCTGTATATCTGGGATACAGCTCTTTACTAACCCTGTATATCTGGGATATAGCTACTTACTAACCCTGTATATCTGGGATATAGCTCTTTACTAACCCTGTATATCTGGGATATAGCTATTTACTAACCCTGTATATCTGGGATATAGCTCTTTACTAACCCTGTATATCTGGGATATAGCTATTTACTAACCCTGTATATCTGGGATATAGCTATTTACTAACCCTGTATATCTGGGATACAATTTTACCAACCCTGTATATCTGGGGATATAGCTACTTACTAACCCCTGTATATCTGGGATATAGCTCTTACCAACCTCTGTATATCTGGGATAAGGCTACTAACCCCTATATCTGGGATATAGCTCTTTACTAACCCTGTATATCTGGGATATGAAGCTATTTACTAACCCTTGCTATCTGGGATAGAAAATATTTACTAACCCTGTATATCTGGGATACAGTTTTACTAACCCCTGTACAGGGAGTGCAGAATTATTAGGCAAATGAGTATTTTGACCACATCATCCTCTTTATGCATGTTGTCTTACTCAAGCTGTATAGGCTCGAAAGCCTACTACCAATTAAGCATATTAGGTGATGTGCATCTCTGTAATGAGAAGGGGTGTGGTCTAATGACATCAACACCCTATATCAGGTGTGCATAATTATTAGGCAACTTCCTTTCCTTTGGCAAAATGGTCAAAAGAAGGACTTGACAGGCTCAGAAAAGTCAAAAATAGTGAGATATCTTGCAGAGGGATGCAGCACTCTTAAAATTGCAAAGCTTCTGAAGCGTGATCATCGAACAATCAAGCGTTTCATTCAAAATAGTCAACAGGGTCGCAAGAAGCGTGTGGAAAAACCAAGGCGCAAAATAACTGCCCATGAACTGAAAAGTCAAGCGTGCAGCTGCCACGATGCCACTTGCCACCAGTTTGGCCATATTTCAGAGCTGCAACATCACTGGAGTGCCCAAAAGCACAAGGTGTGCAATACTCAGAGACATGGCCAAGGTAAGAAAGGCTGAAAACGACCACCACTGAACAAGACACTCAAGCTGAAACGTCAAGACTGGGCCAAGAAATATTCAAGACTGATTTTTCTAAGGTTTTATGGACTGATGCCGAAATGAGAGTGAGTCCTGTGGCCAGATGGATGGGCCCTTGGCTGGATTTCGGTAAAGTGGGCAGAGAG
Organism: Pelobates cultripes; assembly: GCA_933207985.1. NCBI lineage: Eukaryota > Metazoa > Chordata > Amphibia > Anura > Pelobatidae > Pelobates > Pelobates cultripes. The sequence continues at coordinate 150,857,203 of OW240918.1, forward strand.
CTCCAGTCCGACCTCGTATTTCAAAGTAAGCAAGGTGGAGGTGGGAGCAATGGGTTTGGGCTGGTATCATCAAAGATGAGCTTGTGGGGCCTTTCGGGTTGAGGATGGAGTCAAGCTCAACTCCAGTCCTACTGCCAGTACCTGGAAGACACCTTCTTCAAGCAGTGGTACAGGAAGAAGTCTGCATCCTTCAAGAAAAACATGATTTTCATGCAGGACAATGTTCCATCACACGCGTCCAAGTACTCCACAGCGTGGCTGGCAAGAAAGGGTATAAAAGAAGAAAATCTAATGACATGGCCTCCTTGTTCACCTGATCTGAACCCCATTGAGAACCTGTGGTCCATCATCAAATGTGAGGTTTACAAGGAGGGAAAACAGTACACCTCTCTGAACAGTGTCTGGGAGGCTGTGGTTGCTGCTGCACGCAATGTTGATGGTGAACAGATCAAAACACTGACAGAATCCATGGATGGCAGGCTTTTGAGTGTCCTTGCAAAGAAAGGTGGCTATATTGGTCACTGATTTGTTTTTGTTTTGTTTTTGAATGTCAGAAATGTATATTTGTGAATGTTGAGATGTTATATTGGTTTCACTGGTAATAATAAATAATTGAAATGGTATATATTTGTTTTTTGTTAAGTTGCCTAATAATTATGCACAGTAATAGTCACCTGCACACACAGATATCCCCCTAACATAGCTATAACTAAAAACAAACTAAAAACTACTTCCAAAAATATTCAGCTTTGATATTAATGAGTTTTTTGGGTTCATTGAGAACATGGTTGTTGTTCAATAATAAAATTAATCCTCAAAAATACAACTTGCCTAATAATTCTGCACTCCCTGTATACATATGTTAATCTATGAAACCGCTATAAAAATCCCGTTACCTTTACATTCACATTTTCACAACTTCCATTTTCTTAAAAGGGCATGACATAATGCTTACAGTGTTATGATATCCCAAAAAGTTGTTTCTTGCCTGCCTTAAATGTATTCTATACAAGCCCAAATCCTTTTCCCCCCACAAAGATTACAAATTGTACGAACAACAATAAATTATATTTTCATGGTCCACAACGAAGCAGTTACTACAGGGATAAGGCATGTTCAGGTAGCACAGATAAGGGTCACAAAGCAGAACAGGAAAAGAGGAGGATGCCGGGCCAGAATGAGGTCATATTGCGGCTCCCGGCATCACTATAGAGTGTGAGGGAGCAGAGAGGAGCTGCAGGAAATCACTGCTCCCGCGTGCGCTGCCCCCTCAAGCAGCCTCTATGCAGCCTAGGGCGGCCACCTCCACGATCCCCGAGCTGGATGCCTCCATGCTCTCCCTGGGGGTCGCTTACATGCTCCCTGAGCCGACCGCCTCCATTCTCACCAGGGAGGTCGACTACATGATCTCTGAGCCGGCCATCTTCATTCTCCCCAAGGCGGTTGGCTACATGCTCCCTGAGCCGACCGCTTTCATGCTCCCCACGGCAACCGGCCGGCTCCAATGTTCCCCCATCGGCTGCTTTAGCTAAAAGGCTGCAAATCCTAGTTGCCAGGATGAGATTTCTAGTCGCCAGGCGACCTGGGATTTGTCAAGCCCCCAAAACAACATACACGAGTTTGGGAAGTGGTACTACCTCCTACATTATAGAAAAATATTTTACGTTAAAGGGACACACTACTGCCTAAAAAAATTAAATTTAGTAACTCTAAATGAATTTACAATTAAAGGGTGTATGGAAAAAGATTTCTGTCTGAATGGCTCATTAGATTCCACAGGTGATCCCATAACTAAAACAACTTTTTCAAGAAAATAATAACGTATGTATCCTATAGACTGTAAGCTCGTTTGAGAGGTGTCCTCTTCAAACTATTGTTCCTGTACGTTTTTTTTTTGTAATTGTGTGATTTATAGTTAACCTCCCCCCCCCCTATGGAATCTCTTGGCGCTATATAAATGGCAATAATAATAATGTTCTCTCTTTCTCAAAGGCCAATTGATCCTCTTCTCAGTAGCAAATCATTTTTCTAATTCCGTCTTCCAATCTGATTTAGATTCTGGTTATATTTTTGTTAGAACTTAAAAAAGTGTTAAGAAGTTATTTGACTTAATGCTTATCTAGTGACATCTGTAAAAGTTGTTTCAGACTGCTCTACAGCCAATTCACAAGTGAATACATTTCAGATGTATTTCTTTACTTTAGGTGTTTACACAGCTAAACTGAAGACTTCAGTTGGGGCAGAGTTATGGATGCACTTAACCCCTTAAGGATGGCGGGCGTACTATGCTGTCCTTGAAAGGGTGGACCTAAAGGGTGGCATAGTACGCCCAGCCGTCCCTCTGCAGCAGCATCGGCCACTCTGGCCCTCAAAGACCATGTGATCACGATGATCACATGGCTACAATAGGAGTCTATGGAGCTGCCTGCAGAGGGACCGTTTTAGCTGTCAGGCAGTACCCGTGGCACCTAAAAAGTAAAAAAAATTTTTTTAAATCAAATAAATATATTATATAATAATTAAAGCATTTTATAATAGATTATACATATATGATTTCATTATAAGTGTACTTTGTGAGATTATATATATATCTATACACACACACACACACCTTAAAATACCTTCTAAAGATATATATATATTTTATAATATATTATAAAATGCTTTAATTATTTTACAATATATTCTACATATACATAGAAACATAGAATGTGACGGCAGATAAGAACCACTCGGCCCATCTAGTCTGCCCAATTTTCTAAATACTTTCTTTAGTCCCTAGCCTTATCTTATAGTTAGGATAGCCTTATGCCTATCCCACGCATGCTTAAACTCCTTTACTGTGTTAACCTCTACCACTTCAGCTGGAAGGCTATTCCATGCATCCACTACCCTCTCAGTAAAGTAATACTTCCTGATATTATTTTTAAACCTTTGTCCCTCTAATTTAAGACTATGTCCTCTTGTTGTGGTAGTTTTTCTTCTTTTAAATATAGTCTCCTCCTTTACTGTGTTGATTCCCTTTATATATTTAAATGTTTCTATCATATCCCCCCTGTCTCGTCTTTCCTCCAAGCTATACATGTTAAGATCCTTTAACCTTTCCTGGTAAGTTTTATCCCACAATCCATGAACCAGTTTAGTAGCCCTTCTCTGAACCCTCTCTAAGGTATCAATATCCTTCTGAAGATACGGTCTCCAGTACTGTGTACAATACTCCAAGTGAGTTCTCACCAGTGTTCTGTACAAGGGCATGAGCACTTCCCTCTTTCTACTGCTAATACCTCTCCCTATACAACCAAGCATTCTGCTAGCTTTTCCTGCTGCTCTATTACATTGTCTGCCTACTTTTAAGTCATCAGAAATAATCACCCCTAAATCCCTTTCCTGATATGTTGAGGTTAGGACTCTATCAAATATTCTGTACTCTGCCCTTGGGTTTTTACGTCCAAGATGCATTATCTTGCACTTATCCACATTAAATGTCAGTTGCCACAATTCTGACAATTTTTCTAGTTTACCTAAATCATTTGCCATTTGGCTTATCCCTCCTGGAACATCAACCCTGTTACATATCTTAGTATCATCAGCAAAAAGACAAAAGTGTGTGTGTGTGTGTATATGTATATATATACACACACACACACACGTATGATATATAAAGTGAGGGAAAGAAGAATTTGATCCCCTGCTGATTTTAAACGTTTGATCAGTCTATAATTTTAATGGTAGGTGTATTTTAACAGAGACGGAATAACAAAAAAAAAAAAAAAAAAAAAAAAAAAAAAATCAAAAAAAGTTATAAATTGATTTGCATGTCAATGAGTGAAATAAGTATTTGATACCCTATCAATCAGCAAGATTTCTGGCTTCCTGGTGTCTCGTATACAGGTAATGAGCTGAGATTAGGAGCACTCTCTAAAAGGGAGTGATCCTAATCTCAGATCTGTAACCTGTATAAAAGAGACACCTGTCCACAGAAGCAATCAGATACCAAACTCTCCACCATGGCCAAGAACAAAGAGCTGTCCAAGGATATCAGGCACAATATTGTAGACCTACACAAGGCTGGAATAAGCTACAACAGGTAGATCCCCAGATGTTGTAGAACTACAACTCCTATGATGTTTTGCATGCCTTTAGAATGCATTTTGAATGACAAAGCATCATGAGAGTTGTAGTTCTACAACACCTGGGGATCTACCTGTTGGGTAGCCCTGTGCTACAAGATCATTGCCAAGCAGCTTGGTGAGAAGGTGACAACAGTTTGTGTGATTATTCGCAAATGGAATAAACACAAAATAACTGCCAATCTCCCTCGGTCTGGTGCTCCATGCAAGATCTCACCTCGTGGAGTTTCAATGATCATGAGTGAGTAATCAGCCCAGAACTATATGGAAGGATCTTGTTCATGATCTCAAGGCAGCTAGGACCATAGTAACCAAGAAAACAATTGGTAACACACTACGCCGTGAAGGACTGAAATCCTGCAGCGCCCTCGAGGTATCCATGCCAAGAAAACATATGTACAGGCCTGTCTGAAGTTTGCCAATGAACATCTGAATGATTCAGAAGAGAACTCGGTGAAAGTATTATGGTCAGATGAGACCATAATCGAGCTCTTTGGCATCAACTCGCCGCGTTTTGAGGAGGAGGAATGGTGCCTATGACCCCAAGACAAACACCATCCCCACCGTCAAACATGGAGGTGGAAACATTATGCTTTGGGGGAGTTTTTCTGCTAAGGGGACAGGACAACTGCACTGCATCAAAGGGACGATGGATGGGGCTATGTACCATCAAATCTTGGGTGAGAAACTCCTTCCCTCAGCGAAGGCATTGAAAATGGGTCGTGGATGGGTATTCCAGCATGACAATGACCCAAAACATACAGCCAAGGCAACAAAGGAGTGGCTCAATAAGAAGCCCATTAAGGTTCTCCAGTCTCCAGACTGTAATCCAACAGAAAATCTGTGGAGGGAGCTGAAGGTTCGAGGTGCCAAACTTCAGCCTCGAAACCTTAATGACTTGGAGAGGTTCTGCAAAGAGGAGTGGAACAAAATACCTGTGTGCAAACCTGGTGGCCAACTACAAGAAACGTTTGACCTCTGTGATTGCCACCAAGTACAAAGTCAAAGGGGTCAAATACTTGTTTCACACATTGACATGCAAATCAATTTATAACTTTTTTGACAAGCGTTTTTCAGAATTTTTTTGGTTATCAAATGACTAATCATTTGTCAGTGGTCAAATGTTCAAAATCAGCAGGGGATCAAATACTTTTCACCCTCACTGTATGTATGTATGTATGTATGTATGTATGTATGTATATATATATATATATATATATATATATATATATATATATATATATATATATACACACACATACACACACACACACACACATATATTTAATCATTTTTATTATATAAAAAAAATTATATATTGGCACGGTTCCCCCTTGATTGATTTAAAGCAAAGCTACTCACTATTTTAACTCTTATATAGCCTGGAGTACATTTTATTAGATAATTTGTGACAAATAATGAATAATAATAATAATATGTAACATTTGTGATAATACTCAGTGAATATTTAGATATACCATAAGTATACATACGGCAATAGTTTTGACACAATCACGGATAGTTCAATAACATATCCACATTAATGCAATTTCAACAGATTTAAGACAGGGCACTTCACTTTGAAATCAGCTAGGCCTCTCTGAATACTTATTTACAAACAGAATATAGGTGGCGCTCATGAATAGAAAAAGCGGTGCAGCTGATTCACCCAAGTATATTTGTCACTAGATATACTTAAAAGTGCAAAACAGTGTAAAACTAAACAAGGTGATAAACACACAAGCTTTTAACGAAAAGTTTTAAGTTTGCACCTAGTTGCCCAGTCAACAAATTTGGAAAAATTGAATCGTTGTGCCTACATTTTTACAAAAATGTTAAGAAAAATCTAAAAGAATCAAATTTTATTCAGAAAGATGAATCTAATACTGAATCCTCTGACATCCTTCATTCTAATTTTAAGAAAAGATCTAATTTGTATCCCGCTTTTTAAAAATCAGATAATATTAATGTTTTGAACAGGCCGTTTTTGAGGGTATTTACAATATAAAGCCTATTTCAAAATTTGGACAAATTCTATCTATTAAAGAAAAGAAAACTATAGATTTATTGAAGGATGACCCTTCAATTATCAAACCCACAGACAAGGGGGGAGGGATAGTGATTTTAGATAAATACATGTATTTAGAAGAAATAAAAAGGCAATTATATGATAAAGCCACATATTTTAAAAAAAAAAAAACCCTCTACACTAATGATATTACAAATATTTTAAAAAAAGGGTTAGAAAATAATATTCGTAATAAAAGTGAATTCTTTTTTATTTTTGGAACACCCTAGGATTCCAGGGTGTTAAAATACATAAAAACCCCAATAACCCCCCCCCCGGGTCGACCAATAGAGTCTGAAATTAATTTGGTTTTATCTTGCTTGTCCCAGTATTTCCAGTTACAGCCTTTGGTGAAAACATGCCTATCTTTTCTACAAGACTCCATGTGTCTTTAAAATATTTTAAATAGGCGGAGCTACCGGCGTTCAGGAGCAGACGCCATTTCACTCAGCTCCTCACTCATCGCCTGGAAATTCACTTATAACTGGCGCACCGCCACACACCCAGAGCCGATATAGCGACCCTTATACTGGGGTCTGCATACCGGACCGGTGGATGCCTTTTTTGTGCCCGTCGGGTACGAAAATCTGGCGCAAGGGGCCTCGGGCCTACCGGGAGGGATTCCCGCGGCAGCCGCGCATCGCCCCCTGGGACGAAGACTATTGGGACACAGTCCCACAAGCAGTCGGCATACCCTGGGGCACACCAGATTCACCTATGGGCCACAAATCACCAAAAACGGCTCCGGCCGCCTCAAACCACGACATCGGCCAGATGCTGGCCTCGACGCCCCGCACGCGGGAGCCATCATCCCCTCGGAGGGAGACTACAACTGAGCCAGTGGCGGACAAGGCACCCGAGAAGGGAGCTCAGGCTATGTCTGAAAGTGAACCACCTGTGACTAAAAGGGACTTACACGATCTCCTGGCACATTTCCAGGACATGTTCTTTGCAGAACTCAACCTGATTAAAGCAGAGATGCAAGCAATAACAGAACGAATTCGAGTATCAGAGGAGGACTCTGCTGACATCAAACAAAATATAGCCACCCAAGGGGAAGCTATAAAGCAGCTACAATCCTCACAAACAGCAGCCAGAATGGATGCCATGGAAGATAAAAGCAGACAAAACAACATCAAGATAAGAGGAGTGGAGGACACTGTACCAGCAGAAGAACTACCTCACCTCATCAGACGACTCACCGCAGCCATCCTCCCATCTAAGCATGCTAAACAATTCGCCTATGACGGACTATACCATACCGCACCACCCTTGCGAACACCAAACTCCCAGCCTAGGGATGTTATCCTCTGTTGCCGATCCTTTGCGGATAAACAAAGATTACTGCATAATCTACGGGGGAAAACCCCGTTCCAATTCGAGACTCACTCACTCACATTCTATCAAGATCTCAATAAAGCCACGCTCCTGTGGCGGAAATCAATGCGCACCATCACGCAGCCCCTGCAAACCGCTGGCATCCCCTATAGATGGACCAACTCAAGAGTACTGCTGTGCACCAAAGAGGGAAAAACTCTCAAAATTACCAACCCCACCGAGGGCCCGCAATTGTTACAAGCCCTAGGCCTGCCTACGCCAGACCCGATGACACTACCTCAAAAGAACCTGGGACGTTGACAACATACCTCCTTTCATTCCCAGAGGGGAACGGGACACTCACCTAAATGAGACCTGGACTGTATAAGGTTTATGTCTATGCATTGAGAATTGCCCCCATAGGCAATACAGTTTAAAGTTTTCTTGTTTTTATATTTTTGCATTTTTAAACTCTATTTGTCTGCAACATGTAATGCCCGCTTCCACATAGCTATTTCCACTTGCTCCTGACGCTACTATACACACGACCTCAGAGGCCCACCCACTTCTTTCAGCCACTACACACACTTACCCCTATGGGACCGTCTGACACCGAGCCACGCTCACCCCCCCCCCCGCCCAAACCGCCCTGAGACTTGAGGGAACTAAGACGCCCACATCACACCTGGGCCAGAACCCCATAAGCTACTCTACCAAGTAGACCACCAAAACTCTAGAAGGAACGTGACTAAAATGCCACAATCCAAACCCTCTAATCCCATTAGACTCAGCTACATGTGTCAATTGGAAAACGACATAGGTGCCTCACGACGGGACAGCTCATCCTACAAGGGTTGGTCTATAACTATATTGGGCACTATGCTTCATGTTCCCTACATGCCTCTGTTTCTAGCTTACAGACATAAACTTGTAATATTAGAATCCATGTACACACTGCTGGACCGCTACTTTTCCTAAATATAAAAATGTGCTGTCCAATCTGCCACGTTATAATTCACTACGGACGTATTGACATTGCACTCGCTGTTGTGGCGTCACAACAACCTGTCACTCTATGCACAAGTAAAATGCAGACTTGGGAAAAAAGGAAGCCCCTACTAGGCTCCTATTGAGCCACATCGTTTTAATGTGATTCAAGCTGTTTTGTTCCCCGTAGGGGTGCCTTACTTATCTTTGACACATAACTTGACCTCATAGAGACATATACAACTTGCATTTCATAACAGTCTTACTAGCATATTCTCTTAGCCTGCAATATAGTAACCTGGTACCCCAGATTCAGACATCCTTATCTAAGCTAGTGGGCCATATATGTTATGAAACCGATTCACCTAAGCTTGCACACCACTTATTTTCTTAACTTCTCATGCAATGTTGAAAGCATGTTACTAACTATCTCGACGTGTTGATAAGAGCACATCCCTTTACCTAAGCAGTTAAATCGCCTACAATTTAGACTCACCAGCTTGACATAAAACTCGAGTGTCATATACCTTGTCTGTCATTGTTTGCATGTCACTTTCAATTTTACTTCAAAATTGTGCGTAGAACTTATTATGCCATGTTACCACTTGTTGATATACAGTCTTGCATTGCTATTGTGGCGTGACAGACCCGACTGTTTATTCATGCACGAATACAAATAAAGAATTTAAATTTTTTTTTTTTTAGATATTTTAAATAATTTTAAATGGAATGATGGAATTGGAATTACATGTCACCAGTCTTTATACAATTATAGAACAGCAAAAAGGCTGTGAGACTTAAATTTTATCTAGATTTGTCAAATAAATAGAAGGATAAACAGAAGGCTTTTATTTTAGAGGGTATTAAAATGATCTTAAATTACAATTATTTTTGGTATGAAGATGATTTCTTTTTACAGATAAAAGGTATCGCTATGGGGACCAAGTTTGCGCCAAGTTATGCCAATCTTTTTATGGCATACCAGGAAAAACATTTTATTTACCAAGAACATGGATTTGGCGCAAACTTGGTCCTATATAAAAAGGTACATATGACATCTTCATTATTTGGAAAGGATCCAGTGATTCTTTTTTTTTTTTTTTTTTCATTATTTAAACAACAATGATTTGGGCATCTCTCTTACTAAGAATGTAAGCGATTTGAGCATTGAATTTTTAGATTTAAATATTTATATTTTTAACAATGTTCTTATGACTCACTTTTTTTTTTTAAACAAGTTGATGTCCACAGCTATATTGAATTAGATAGTTGTCAACATCGTCCCTGGTTATCAAATATACTTGGAGGGCAGTTTCTGAGAATTCGCAGGAGCTGCACCAACCAGGGAGATTTTATTGCACAATTCGTTGTTTTTAAAAAAACTATTTGAACAGAAAGGATATAATATTTATGAGTTACAAAGTAATATAGATAAAGTTTCTGATTTAAGTAGATCTCCTTTACTTGTATATAAAAATATAAAAATAAAGAAAAGAAAACTGATAATGACCAAGTTCCCTTTATTTTTAACTTTTCTAGCAATTTGGGCATGATTACAAAATAAATAAATAATAAAAAAAAATAATAAAAAAATAAAATTGGCACATCCTTCGACAAGAGGATGACATATTAGAATACATAGGCCAAAAAACAATTTATTTTTAGAGGTGCAAAAAACCTTAAGCAAAATTGTAACAAAAAGTTGTAAAAGATGAACATCTCAAAAAATTTCTAACAGATTGGTCACATTAACATAAAGGTTTTTTTCATTGTGGGATGTGCAATGCATGTCGGAACACAAAGAATATCTAATAATGTTTTTACCATTAATTCCACCATTACTAAGAAGAAATTATAAAATTAAATCGTTAATTATATGTCACTCAAAATATTTTTGTGGTGTACATGCGGGCTACAATATATACAGTGCCTTGCAAAAGTATTCACCCCCTTGACTTTTTACCTATTTTGTTACATTACAGCCTTAAGTTCAATGTTTTATTAATCTGCATTTTATGTGATGGATTAGAACACAATAGTCTAAGTTGGTGAAGTGAAATGAGAAAAATATATACATAAAACTATTTTTCAGAAATAGAAAACAGAAAATTGGCATGTTCGGAAGTATTCACCCCCTTTGTTATGAAGCCCATAAAAAGCTCTGGGGCAACCAATTACCTTCAGAAGTCACATAATTAGTGAAATGGTGTTCACCTGTGTGCAATCTAAGTGTCACATGATCTGTCATTACATATACACACACACACACACCTTTTTTGAAAGGCCCCAGAGGCTGCAACACCTAAGCAAGAGGCACCACTAACCAAATACTGCAAATACTGCCATGAAGACTAAGGAACTCTCCAAACAAGTAAGGGACAAAGTTGTTGAGAAGTACAAGTCAGGGTTAGGTTATAAAAAAATATCCAAATCTTTGATGATCCCCAGGAGCACCATCAAATCTATCATAAACAAATGTAAAGAACATGGCACAACGGCAAACCTGCCAAGAGACGGCCGCCGACCAAAAAATTCACGGACCGGGCAAGGAGAGCATTAATCAGAGCGGCAGCTCAGAGACCTAAGGTAACCTTGGAGGAGCTGCAGAGTTCCACAGCAGAGAACGGAGTATCTGTACATAGGACGACAATAAGCCGTACGCACTATAGAGATGGGCTTTATGGCCGAGTTGCCAGAAGAAAGCCATTACTTTCAGCAAAAAAAAAAAGAAAAAAAAAAAAGACGAAAAGGCATGTGGGAGACTACCAAAATGTATGGAGGAAGGTGCTCTGGTCTGATGAGACTAAAATTGAACTTTTCAGCCATCAAAGAAAACGCTATGTCTGGCGCAAACCCAACACATCACCCAAAGAACACCATCCATGGCAGCATCATGCTGTGGGGATTTTTTTTTTTTTGAGAAAGTTTTTGTTTTCAGTTGAGATTCAATAACAAAACAGAAGAGGGGAAGGGGAATGGGGTACAGAAAAGAAAGAGGGGTGGGGCGGAGGGGAGGGGAAGATGGTATACTCCTAAAATGCAATTCACAGTTTGTACAGACATTGTATTCGGATCTTTATAAAATTGTGTTATAAGACAGGACATTATTTACTTCCTCATTATGTACCTATTTGTTTGGATTGTTTGGTTGTGGTGTTGTAGGCACCGTGTGGTGTTTCCTATCGTTACTCAATCTGCTTTGGTCACCCTTCCTGCATGCGCTATAGCTTGTTAGGTTCCGGGTGGGCGATGCTCCGTACATGGAAAGCACCCCTCCACCCTGTCCCGTAGACCCTGATCGCCATGCGTCCCATGTCGACCATGTTTTCAAAGTTAGTGTGGTGTGGGTAGATAGGATGGGGAATTGGCTCTCATATGCCCCTTGTTTGTCTTCCTCCCTGAGTATGCTTTGGAGGGAGGGTATTGTAGTCGATTTCCAATTTGCGGCTATGGTGCGTTGAGCAGTAAGCGCCACATGGGAGACTAGTTTTGTTTCATGTTTTGGTAGATTTAGTTGGAAGTCTAGGAGGAGGTAAGTTCCTGGTGAGAGGACGATGGGGACTACTAAGTAGTCAAATAGGAAGGGGTGGATCTCTCTCCACAACTCCATTATGGCATTGCAGGTCCACCAGACATGTATGTAGCAGCCTTCTTTGGCCTCGCAGCGCCAGCATGTCTGTCGTTTGAGGAAATATCCTATGTAGCCTGCTCGGTACTAGGTACCATCGGTGTTGTTCTTTGAGCAGCTGGTGGTTCAGTTTAAAAATGCATTCCCAGCGTTTCTGGGTGAGCGTCTGTTGGAGGTCTAGGTCTGTGGGGATGTTTTTAAGCAGCCGGGACTGGGAAACTGGTCAGAGTTGAGGGAAAGATGGATGGTGATAAATACATGGATATTCTTCAGCAAAACCTGTATCACTCTGTGCGTGATTTGAGGCTAGGACGGAGGTACACCTTCCAGCAGAACAATGACCCCAAACACACTGCTAAAGCAACACTTGAGTTGTTTAATCCCTTAAGGACCAAACTTCTGGAAAAAAAGGGAATCATGACATGTCAGACATGTCATGTGTCCTTAAGGGGTTAAGGGGAAATATGTAAATGTGTTGGAATGGCCTAGTCAAAGCCCAGACCTCATTCCAATAGAAAATCTAGTCAGACTTAAAGAAAGCTGTTCACAAGCGCAAACCATCCAACTCTTGAAGGAGCTGGAGCAATTTTGCAAGGAGGGATGGCCAAAAATCCCAGTGGTAAGATGTGGCAAGCTCATTGAGACTTATCCAAAGCGACTTGGAGCTGTGATTGCCGCAAAAGGTTACTCTACAAAGTATTGACTTTAGGGGGGTGAATAGTTATGCAGATTGACCTTTTCTGTTATTTTGTCCTATTTGTTGTTTGCTTCACAATAAAAGAAACAAACAAACAAAAAAACATCTTTAAAGTTGTGTGCATGTTCTGTAAATTAAACGATGCAAATCCTCAAACAATCCATGTTAATTCCATGTTGTGAGGCAACAAAACACGAAAAATGTCAAGGGGGGTGAATACTTTTGCAAGGCACTGTATAGGCAAGACATCTAGAGCAATCAAAGTGAGAATCAGTGAACATGTTCAGAATATTAAAAAAGGGTTTTTTAAATCATAGCGTATCAAGCCACTTTTTAGAAAAGCACATGTCAGATCCAAGACATCTAGAATTTTGTGCAATAGAAAAAGTTAACGCTCATTGGAGAGGAGGAGATGCTGCAAAAAAATTAAGTATACAGGAGACTAAATGGATATTTGAGTTACGCACTTTGGCTTCTAAGGGACTCAATATTGATTTTGAGATAAATTTTATGCAACATACTCTTTTCCTTTTACTCCTGTGGCTTTAATTCTCTCTTTCTCTGCTTTTTAACCTCATTAGTTTATTGTTTTTTTTAGAATGATTATTTAAACATTTTTTTTTTATTGTGAGACTTTTTAATTGTGTATCTTAACTCCTTGTTTTCTTCTTGCCATTTTTATCTACATGACATGTATGGACTAATACCCTCTTGTAAAATGGCGCCCACTGGTCGGGCACGAGAGACATGTATGGATGTCAAAATTTACCAAAGGAGATTGACTTGTGTGAAAGAGTCACAGAAGTGATGTTATGGACCCGACACGTCACCGGAAGTGACGAAACTGAAGAGATGCGGTGGATAAGACCATTCTAGAAAAGATTCTAACAAGAGATGATGTTTTATGGAAGAGATAGAACAAACTTTTATTTGTTAAGTATTTTTATTTGTTAAGTATGTTACTATGTTATAATGTATATCCCATTTACAAATTTCTGAAAATACTACCAATATGGTTAAAACACCGGAAGTGTATGTCCGACATGGAAACAGCGCCATCTTGGGGGTGGCACGATACGGTTCTGGTCTGGACCATATTTGGAAATGGGTGTGTCCTTCACAACATGTGTGATTAATTGATTGTAATATGTGTGTGTGTATAAAGAATGTCTTACTGACAGAACTTTTATTTAGGAAGACCCATTTGTGGGGTTGAAACGCATTGTGCACTTATGTTTTTGCAGTTCCTGTTTCCAGCAATTCAGCACCTGTTGGGACCCCAACTGCCAGAGGAATTCATTTTATGTCTACAGGGAGATGTATATGCTCCATAAGTCCAGAGCCAACTTTAATGGGCTCAGAAAATTGTGAGTGTTCTGAATTCTAAATATTACTCACGACTTATCTTGAAAGATTACACTAAGTTGTGTTCTACTTCTGTTTTTATATAGGATTAATATATGTAATTTTAAGTTAAGAAGAGACTATTTGTGAGGTAATTAATCCTTCTATATGTGTACACTTATCACCTTGTTTGGTTTTACACCATCTCTTAACTTTTAACTCAGCATCTCACAGCACAGCTTACAGCAATAAAAAAACTTAGCTACCAGTCTGAATCACACTGAGTTAACTCACTCACTGTTGACTACAATTCTCACAGGAAAATTACCTTTAATATTGCAATTGACAAATACACTATTTCTCATATCAGATCAGTTTAACCATTCCTTATCATCCAATAAACAATAAGAATAATTCTAGCAGAGTTTACATTTGCAGAAATCTGCTTTCCTGATTAAAGATTACTATCCCTAAATTCAGATAAATCAATATCTCTGGATTATAGCTTGATATGCTAAACTTGTCAAATGACTAGTAAATATACTGTTCATTTATTCCTTCTGCAGTAAGGAACCTGTAACTATATATTTTCTCAGCCATTTATGATTTCATAATTGTAATCTGACCATCCTTTATCCAGGTATTTTTCTGTGTTTAGTAAAAATGTATTCATTTAAATTAAATAAAACCAGCATATTTACGAACTTTCTTGGTAGAATTTCATTTTGGCTTGGAGATATTCCATAAATTGGTATATGCACATATGAGTAGAGAATAGAAAATAGGAAAGTTATCAGAGTTCTGACTAAGAATTTCAAAGTTTCCGTTGGAGTGTTGGATTTTTTCAGATATGAAAATAAAAGAATGTGATCTGTCCTAATAGTACCACTAGTATGTGTGTGTGTATATATATATATATATATATATATATATATATATATATATATATATATATAAAAGTTATAACATTTTATAGGGAAAAAAGGATTAGTAGAAAATTCTCTATACAATTGCTATATAGTAGGAGGAATCTAGGTGGCAAAAACAAAAACCACTAGGAATATAAATAAGAACATACTGCTAAATTGCCATGCCAGAGATATGTTGTAACTATAAGTAGTCACAATATTTTCTCCAAGGGTTATCCCCTAGTGTCTGTCCTAGATACTCTTTATGAAGTATTGTTCTTGTTCTCTTCTATTTTAGATTTTTCAGTGTCCCAGAATTAGTTGGAAGAGATAGCATGTTAGGTATATCCTGCTTTTGCTCCAGATCTCAGACTGCTCTCCTCTTCGGCTATTCTCAATTTTTAAAGGAGAAGCTTCCCTACACTTTCTTTACGTCACTAGTTTAAAGTGAACAGAGTCAGATGGGCGTCTCTTCCCTACAGGTTTTCATCTAGACTTTGGTCAATAGGTGGTGTAGTAATTCCACAAGAAATTCTCGTCAGGAAGTCCACACTACCACTTTGTAAGGGGTTAACTGAATTTTGTAATGCGTTTGACGTCATCAGTCCTAATCTTTACGGTACCAGTTCATAAAAAACCTGTAATTCTTCAAATGATTTTGGTTCTTTGCTGCAGACTAACCATCTGGATTTTGGGCCATGAAAATAGATTTTGACACGTCTATCCTTTATTTCACCTTCTCTAATAATGGAGCTCTGTATCAATTTCTTTAAATTTAAAAAAGTAAAATTAATTTTAGTGTTATCTGTTTCTTGTACTCCTGTGTCTGTTTTTTGTGTGAAACAATGTGTATAGTACTTAGTCATGTGACAACATGTGATTATAAATTCTTTATTTAGAGAATTTTGAGTACGTATATGGGGTACAGAAAAAAGAAAAGGGTATGGGGAACAGCAGAACATAGTACAACTCATCTACCCATAATCTCTATAGTGGCCGACTGTGCCTAGATTCACTTAAAACCCCCTTGTGTCATGCTGGCTGTCTGGGTTGCGCCTAGTGTCAGTCTCTGGAGGGGCCAGCGTATAAGTATGCTCAGGTATATATGCTTGCCTTTATTTGGCTTATGTCAGGAGCAGGTGGGTCTATGTTGCGGTCGGCTTGCCGTGTGTACTACAACCCTGAACCGGAAAAGGGATAAACAACTGGGGTAAACGTGGAAAGTGAGGCGTAACTAAGACCATACCTAGGGTCAGAAAGGGCCATGGACAGATAAGTACCTGTGGGTTATCTAGCTCTTCGAATTGTGGCACTCTTATGTCTTGACTCTGAAGGCTCGTGTTCCAATGGCGTATATGAGTGTGACGTGCGTGTATAGCAGAGCCAATCCGGCTTCCGCTTGATGTGGAAAACCTTTTACAGGTCTAGTGGAGGTGGTAGGGGTAGGGGTAGGGGGTGAGGGGTGAAAGGGAGGGGCTCCATCAGGAGCTGATCAGGGTGGTGAGAGGAACTGGAGGGCCGGTGTCCCCCCCTCCCCCACCCGCCAATACTACACCGCACCCCAGGGGCCCCAGACTTTTCTGAACGAGCTGGTCGTCTCGTGAACCAGGGCAGATAACTCATCCATCTCCTTGGATTCCTGTATCTTTTTCCGCACCTCTAGCACTGTCGGGGTATCCGCCCGACCCCAGTGAGCTGCTATCGCCCTTCGGGTCGCCAGCGCTATTTTTGCCACTAATTTATTCTGCGCTCTGGGTAGGGCCTCTAAGGGTTTGGATAAAGGCCATGTCCATGGGTCTGTTGGGAGGGTTATTTGCAGTGCTCTGGAGGTGATACCGATAATCTCCCTTCCAAAGCCCGGCGACATGTATGCATTCCCACCATATGTGGAGATACGTGCCCTGAGCCCCACAGCCCTTCCAGCAGCGGTCAGAGTTCGATTGCCGCATCTGTTTGAGCCGCAAGGGGGTGACATACCATCGGAGCAGGGTTTTGTATGCCTGTTCCTTATGATTTACACAAATTGTTACGGAGGCTGTGGCCTCCCAAATGTCTGCCCAGTCAGAAGGGTCGCCTGGGGGGCCCAGGTCTTTCTCCCACTCCCTCACATATGAGAAAGCCTCCGGAGGGGAATCCCTGGCCAAAATATCGTATAGAATGGAAATTTGGCCCTTCCGAACAGGTGTGTGGTGGCACATTTTCTCAAAATTTGTGAGTGGTGTCGTTGCCGCCCCCATAATGTCAGGGGTGGACAAGAAACTTCTCAGCTGTAGGTAACGGAAATGATCGAACGAGTTGAAGGGGGTGGACTGTGGCAGATCGGCAAATGGGAGAAGGCTAGCGCCCTGAAAAAAATGACAAAGTCTGATTAGATTGTTGTCTTCAAAGTGGGCAAAGTGTCGGGGCATCATGCCCGGGGGAAATTGCGTGTTCCTCAGTACCGGTGTGAGCGGAGAGGGCATGTTTATAATGTTGTGCTTACGGACGACCCTATCCCAAACCTGTATGGACGTCCGCCGGGCCGGTGTGGTGTAGGGCATTTCCGGTCTGTGGCGTTTCGGCACCCACAAGTATAGCGAAGGGTGGTCTTGCCCAAAAAGGTCGTGCTCTAGGTCAACCCATAACTTGACCCCAGCCGGCGCGTGGAGGATTTGGATCTGTGCTAATTGGGCAGCTTGGTGGTAGTCCCACAGATTCGGGTTGCCCAGCCCTCCCCTCTTATGCGGGATATACAGAGTGGTCCTCTTTATTCGGATCCTCCTCCCCCCCCAGATGAATTTATCTATCTGCGTTTGCAAAGCTTTAAAATCCGGACTCGAGATCGGGACAGGTAGAGTTTGAAACAAGTATAAAAAACGTGGAAGGAGGGTCATTTTCACTGAGGCTATCCTGCCCAACCAGGAAATGGACAGTTTTTGCCATTCCATCAGGTCTTTCTTGGTCTGTGCTATCAGCGGGAGATAATTCAATTGGTACGTCAGGCTTAAGTCCGCGGGGAGATACAACCCCAAATATTTGATCCATTCCAGACGAAAACAGAATGGATACCGTTCCCGAAGGGACCTGTCCATCTCGTGGGGGATATGAAGTCCCAGTGCCTCCGTTTTGTCCAGATTCAGTTTATATCCCGAGATCAAAGAGTAGTCGTCTAAGAGACGTAACAGAGGAGGCAACGAGGCTTCAGGGTCAGTCAGTGTCAGTAAAAGGTCATCGGCATAAGCCGCGATCTTATACTCCTCCTTCCGGATTGTTATTCCCTTAATGGCAGGATCAAGTCTTATCTTTTGGAGAAGGGGCTCGAGGGAGAGGGCAAAGAGGAGGGGCGAGAGGGGGCATCCCTGTCGTGTACCATTGTATATGTGAAAGGAGGGCGATGGGGTGTTCGGCAGAAGTATCCGTGCAGTCGGGCATGAATATAGCTTGCGGATTGTCGTCAGGAACCCGTGGGGGAGTCCAAGTCTGTCCAGTGTTGCAAATAAGTATGGCCATAGAATGCGTTCGAATGCCTTTTCGGCGTCAAGGGAAAGCAGCAGTGTGGGGGACTCTTTACGCGTGGTTGCCCACAGCAGATCAAAGGTGCGTCTAGTGTTGTCACCAGCTTGTCTGTGTGGGATAAAACCCACTTGGTCTGGGTGAATCAGCTTCGGGAGGTAAGGTTGCAACCTATTGGCCAGGAGTTTCGTGAGTAACTTAATGTCCACGTTAAGGAGCGAAATGGGGTGGAAATGTCCAGGGACCTGATGGGATTTGTCTGGCTTCGGTATCAGGCTTATATTTGCCTGCAACATGTCTGGAGGTATCGCCTCCCCCTTAATTATGGAGGTGAACAGGTCCCTAAGGTGCGGGAGAAGGGCCCCAGAAAATGTTTTATAGTATAATCCCGAGAACCCATCCGGGCCTGGGCATTTATTGGGGCGCAGAGTCTTGATTGTGCCAGCCACCTCTTCTACCGTGATGGGCGCTTCCAGTGCGTCTCTGGCTTCCGCCGTGAGCTGTGGGAGGGGTATGTCTCTCAGAAAGGCCTCCACGGCTCTTTCAGAGGCGTGCAAGTCCTGTCTGGTGCGCGGGTCATGATCATATAGATCGGCATAGTATCGGTGAAACACTGCCGCTATTTGGGACGGGTCATCGTGTAAGTGCCCATCAGGGGCCCTAATCGAGGTTATGCGGGTGTGTATTGCTTTACGTCGTAGTCTGCTCGCTAAGAGAGTGTCCGCTTTATTGGACTTCTCATAGAACAGTTGTCTGGTCCAAAGGAGTGCCTTCTTGGAATCTTGAGTCATGAATGCCTGTATAGCTTGTCTGTGTGTCTGAAGCTGTCGGGAGAGGTCTGCGGTGGGGGTGGACAACATGTGATTATAAACATGTCTTTTACACACATTCCACCAATATTAGTTTAATGATATGACATTTCTTCATTGGTATTGACATAGGTACTATTTATATATAATAAAAATACTTATAGTTAGTCTTTATGTGGAGATATATATCTTTATATCTATATTATATGTAGAGAGCACTGTGAAGTCTGTATTGTAAGTTTCAAACTGATGTTTTATTCAGTAAAACCAGTTATACAAAATAGTCAACGTTTCATAGACTGCATAGACTGAAACGTCAACTTTACAATACAGACTCCAGAGTGCTCTCTGCTTGGACTATATACAAATTGGTGGGAGAATCTGCACCGGCGCACTAAAGAGACCAGGAACTTCGAGTGCTGGGACCTGGGAGAATATTATCGGTCGATTCCTAGTGTATATATATAAAAATATACACACTGTAAGTATATTTCCACTGGCAGACATTTTTGTGTTAAGATAGAAATTAAACATGTATACTGTAAGTCACAACTTAGCAGATGTGACCATTTTGTAACAAGAATACAGAAAGACAGGCACATTTTAGTTCTCTAGAACTCTATTCATTCAAACCTGCAAATGAACGCGGCTAGCATAAACATTGAGCAGAGATAAGACTCTCTTACAAAAAGGGGGTAGAAAAAGTAACAGTCCAGACACACACACACACACACACATATATATATGTGTAACGGCTACCCAGGTTGTAAGGGGTTGGAGACGTCCTTCGTTGGAGACGTCCTTTCCCTGGCAAGCTGCTGTGCAGGAATGGACTTTCCTATTCCCATCCACGAGATCCAAGCGTAAAGTCAGGCATAGCTGTAAAATGGAGCAAGGTAATTGTGCAGTAAATCCCCTTCCAAGAACGAGACGAGGCTACGTTTTGAAGGGTCAAGCAGAACTCACTTTTATTGACAGGGGTTTTCCTTTTATGCAATTCTGCCCTAGGGGGGGCGACACCTACATAATTAGTACAGTACCCAATCACAAGCATGGTACAACCCCCACGTCTCCTCCCCTCAGATAAACATTTAACATAATTATTGTGCACACATTTTTACCCAAGTTTCGGATGTACCCCAAAAATGGGGTACACCCTTACATTCAGTATCCCGAGATAGCCCTCATTCAGGGGAACAACATACTGAAAAATCATCCCATTCGGTGAAAGCATTCGGGAGTTATGGAGCTTTAAAGTTTTGACCGACCGCACAGGCACACTGGCCGAAAATAGTTCCATAAGTTTTGGCCTTGCGATCGGTCCTCGTTTGTACGATGAAAAATCACGAAAATCCTGCCATCCGCATATAACTTGGTGTTCGCTGGAATCCCCATACATAGTATATCCGACCGTTCGGTAGTTTCAGCACGAAATTACGTTGTTATGGAGGTCTCAGCGGTGTTCGCCTACTCGAGTGTCTGTTTTTAGTTCCAGACCCTCGACGGCAAATCACCACTGTTCGCGCGTAAGATGGCCGCGAACACCTGCAAAGTCCCGAAATGGCGGCCCACCTAGATTTAACACAAAGGATTTGTGCATTTATCATGCGAACGGTATATGCCGGTCTGGGAGGTAAAATACCACTTAACTGCACAGCAGGGTGGTCAGGTGTTCGGCAGTTTGCATTTGTTTTTGTGCTATAATAATCCATATAAATAGGTAAGAATGTTCCTTTGTATTCCCAGGCTTACTTATTGTTAAATATGTCCAGGCAGAAATTATAGTTCTGTTACACTGCTCCCCTTTTGTGGAACACTCCGGCAGACCCGGATTGATCCTTTTCGGGTCAACTTGGGGCTGTCTAGTCGGCTGTCAGGGTAAAAGTTCTGTTTGCCTGGACAGTCCATCCGAGTTTCCATTGAACTTGCCAGGGCGGTATTGGATGGAGAAATTGTAGGGTTGCAGGGCTAAGCTCCATCTCAGCAAGCGTCCATTGTCCCCAGCTAATCGGTTCAGCCATACTAGGGGATTATGGTCAGTGATCAGGGTGAATTCCTGACCATACAGATAAGGTGTAAGTTTCTTTAGAGCCCAGACCAGGGCCAAACACTCTTTTTCCACTGCCGCGTTGCTCACTTCCCTGGGTAATAACTTTCTACTCAGGTACGCGACAGGGTGTTCCCCTCCATCGTCCCCGATCTGACTTAGAACTGCCCCCAGTCCGTACATGGACGCATCTGTATGGACGACAAATCTTTTGTTAGGGATGGGGCCAGACAAAACAGGTGCGTTGATCAAAGCTTGCTTTAATGTTTGGAAGGCTGTTTCACAGGCGGGAGACCACAGGACTATTCTAGGCAAATTCTTCTTAGTTAAGTCGGTCAGAGGTTTTGCGATGACGCTATAGTCAGGGACAAATTTCCTGTAATACCCGGCTGTCCCTAAGAACGCCAATACTTGAGTCCTGGGGTGGGGTGGGGGCCAGTTGGCTAGAGCCTCAACCTTAGTTGGCTCTGGCCGCTGTTTCCCACACCCTACCCTGTGTCCCAAGTACTGGACTTCGGCCATTCCGAAATGACATTTTTCTGGTTTAAGAGTTAGGCCTGCGGCCCTAATCTGATCCAGTACGGCCTCTACATGCCTCAAGTGTTCCCCCCAGGTTTCACTATAGATCACAATGTCATCCAGGTACGCGCAAACAAAGTCCTGGAAGCCATCAAGGAGTTTATCCACTAAGCGTTGAAACGTAGCTGGGGCGTTCTTCATCCCGAATGGCATGACCTTGAACTGGTACAGGCCAAACGGGGTGACGAACGCCGACTTAGGGATAGCTTCCTTGGCCAGGGGAATCTGCCAATACCCCTTGCACAGATCAATGGTGGTCAGATATCGCCCCCTGGCAATACGATCTAATAGTTCGTCCATCCTGGGCATGGGGTAGGCATCTGTCACTGTACGATCATTGAGGCACCGATAGTCAACACAGAACCTGGTAGTTCCGTCCTTTTTGGGTACTAGGACAACTGGTGAGGCTCAGGGGCTATCGGACGGCTCTATGACCCCTAGTCTCAACATCTCCTGGATTTCCTTCCTCATCTCTTCCTTTACTGCCTAAGGGATTCTGTAGGGGGTCTGTCTAAAAGGGTTTTGTCCTGGGGTCTCTATGTAGTGAGTTGCTAGTGGGGTGTATCCTGGTTCCTGGGAAAACGTTAACCCTTTTTCAGTTAATAACTGTCGGATCTGCCCCTTCTCGGCGGGAGTTAACCGCTCACCTAGCTGCACCGTATTGAGCAGACTATTGGGTTCTGTGCTGGCTAGCAGGTCTGGAAAAGGTAGGCTGTCGGGGTCCTCAGCAGCCGGGATACATATGGCTGCAATATCCTCTGGCCTTTCCTGGTACTCTTTCAACAGATTAACATGAAATTATTTCTGAATCCTTTCATCTTTGCTGCTGGCAATCACATAGGTAGT
>OW240918.1:150880154-150891538 GCA_933207985.1 Pelobates cultripes
ATACAGGCTCTAGGTAGCAATATATTTATACAGGCTCTAGGTAGCAATATATTTATACAGGCTCTAGGTAACAATATATTTATACAGGCTCTAGGTAGCAATATATTTATACAGGCTCTAGGTAGCAATATATTTATACAGGCTCTAGGTAACAATATATTTATACAGGCTCTAGGTAGCAATATAATTATACAGGCTCTAGGTAGCAATATATTTATACAGGCTCTAGGTAGCAATATATTTATACAGGCTCTAGGTAACAATATATTTATACAGGCTCTAGGTAACAATATATTTATACAGGCTCTAGGTAGCAATATATTTATACAGGCTCTAGGTAACAATATATTTATACAGGCTCTAGGTAACAATATATTTATACAGGCTCTAGGTAACAATATATTTATACAGGCTCTAGGTAACAATATATTTATACAGGCTCTAGGTAACAATATATTTATACAGGCTCTAGGTAACAATATATTTATACAGGCTCTAGGTAGCAATATATTTATACAGGCTCTAGGTAGCAATATATTTATACAGGCTCTAGGTAACAATATATACAGGCTCTAGGTAACAATATATTTATACAGGCTCTAGGTAGCAATATATTTATACAGGCTCTAGGTAGCAATATATTTATACAGGCTCTAGGTAGCAATATAATTATACAGGCTCTAGGTAGCAATATATTTATACAGGCTCTAGGTAACAATATATTTATATATTCTAGGTAAATAAATATATTTTATACAGGCTCTAGGTAAATAATATATACATAATTTGTAAAAATAAATATATGTTTCTATACAGGCTCTAGGTAGCAATATATATATACAGGCTCTAGGTAGCAATATATTTATACAGGCTCTAGGTAACAATATATTTATACAGGCTCTAGGTAACAATATATTTATACAGGCTCTAGGTAACAATATATTTATACAGGCTCTAGGTAACAATATATTTATACAGGCTCTAGGTAACAATATATTTATACAGGCTCTAGGTAACAATATATTTATACAGGCTCTAGGTAGCAATATATTTATACAGGCTCTAGGTAGCAATATATTTATACAGGCTCTAGGTAGCAATATATTTATACAGGCTCTAGGTAGCAATATATTTATACAGGCTCTAGGTAGCAATATATTTATACAGGCTCTAGGTAGCATTATATTTATACAGGCTCTAGGTAACAATATATTTATACAGGCTCTAGGTAACAATATATTTATACAGGCTCTAGGTAACAATATATTTATACAGGCTCTAGGTAGCAATATATTTATACAGGCTCTAGGTAGCAATATATTTATACAGGCTCTAGGTAGCAATATATTTATACAGGCTCTAGGTAGCAATATATTTATACAGGCTCTAGGTAACAATATATTTATACAGGCTCTAGGTAGCAATATATTTATACAGGCTCTAGGTAGCAATATATTTATACAGGCTCTAGGTAACAATATATTTATACAGGCTCTAGGTAACAATATATTTATACAGGCTCTAGGTAGCAATATATTTATACAGGCTCTAGGTAGCAATATATTTATACAGGCTCTAGGTAGCAATATATTTATACAGGCTCTAGGTAACAATATATTTATACAGGCTCTAGGTAACAATATATTTATACAGGCTCTAGGTAACAATATATTTATACAGGCTCTAGGTAGCAATATATTTATACAGGCTCTAGGTAACAATATATTTATACAGGCTCTAGGTAACAATATATTTATACAGGCTCTAGGTAACAATATATTTATACAGGCTCTAGGTAACAATATATTTATACAGGCTCTAGGTAACAATATATTTATACAGGCTCTAGGTAGCAATATATTTATACAGGTTCTAGGTAACAATATATACAGGCTCTAGGTAACAATATATACAGGCTCTAGGTAACAATATATACAGGCTCTAGGTAACAATATATACAGGCTCTAGGTAACAATATATACAGGCTCTAGGTAACTATATATATACAGGCTCTAGGTAACAATATATATATATATACAGG
The DNA here is from genome assembly GCA_933207985.1 of Pelobates cultripes. Classification (NCBI taxonomy): domain Eukaryota; kingdom Metazoa; phylum Chordata; class Amphibia; order Anura; family Pelobatidae; genus Pelobates; species Pelobates cultripes. The sequence goes on from OW240918.1 coordinate 150,882,196, forward strand.
CTCTAGGTAGCAATATATTTATACAGGCTCTAGGTAGCAATATATTTATACAGGCTCTAGGTAACAATATATTTATACAGGCTCTAGGTAGCAATATATACAGGCTCTAGGTAACAATATATACAGGCTCTAGGTAACAATATATACAGGCTCTAGGTAACAATATATACAGGCTCTAGGTAACAATATATATATACAGGCTCTAGGTAACAATATATATATACAGGCTCTAGGTAGCAATATATTTATACAGGCTCTAGGTAGCAATATATTTATACAGGCTCTAGGTAGCAATATATTTATACAGGCTCTAGGTAACAATATATACAGGCTCTAGGTAACTATATATATACAGGCTCTAGGTAACAATATATATATATATATATATATATATACAGGCTCTAGGTAGCAATATATTTATACAGGCTCTAGGTAGCAATATATTTATACAGGCTCTAGGTAACAATATATTTATACAGGCTCTAGGTAGCAATATATACAGGCTCTAGGTAGCAATATATACAGGCTCTAGGTAACAATATATACAGGCTCTAGGTAACAATATATACAGGCTCTAGGTAACAATATATATATACAGGCTCTAGGTAGCAATATATTTATACAGGCTCTAGTGGGTAGCAATATATTTATGTTGCAGCTCTAGGTAAATGTACTAATATACAGGCTCTAGGTAACAATATATACAGGCTCTAGGTAACAATATATACAGGCTCTAGGTAACTATATATATACAGGCTCTAGGTAACAATATATATATATATACAGGCTCTAGGTAGCAATATATTTATACAGGCTCTAGGTAGCAATATATTTATACAGGCTCTAGGTAGCATTATATTTATACAGGCTCTAGGTAACAATATATTTATACAGGCTCTAGGTAACAATATATTTATACAGGCTCTAGGTAACAATATATTTATACAGGCTCTAGGTAGCAATATATTTATACAGGCTCTAGGTAGCAATATATTTATACAGGCTCTAGGTAGCAATATATTTATACAGGCTCTAGGTAACAATATATTTATACAGGCTCTAGGTAGCAATATAATTATACAGGCTCTAGGTAGCAATATATTTATACAGGCTCTAGGTAGCAATATATTTATACAGGCTCTAGGTAACAATATATTTATACAGGCTCTAGGTAACAATATATTTATACAGGCTCTAGGTAACAATATATTTATACAGGCTCTAGGTAACAATATATTTATACAGGCTCTAGGTAGCAATATATTTATACAGGTTCTAGGTAACAATATATACAGGCTCTAGGTAACAATATATACAGGCTCTAGGTAACAATATATACAGGCTCTAGGTAACAATATATACAGGCTCTAGGTAACAATATATACAGGCTCTAGGTAACAATATATATATATATACAGGCTCTAGGTAGCAATATATTTATACAGGCTCTAGGTAACAATATATTTATACAGGCTCTAGGTAGCAATATATTTATACAGGCTCTAGGTAGCAATATATTTATACAGGCTCTAGGTAGCAATATATTTATACAGGCTCTAGGTAACAATATATTTATACAGGTTCTAGGTAACAATATATTTATACAGGCTCTAGGTAGCAATATATTTATACAGGCTCTAGGTAGCAATATATTTATACAGGCTCTAGGTAACAATATATTTATACAGGCTCTAGGTAGCAATATATTTATACAGGCTCTAGGTAACAATATATACAGGCTCTAGGTAACAATATATACAGGCTCTAGGTAACAATATATTTATACAGGCTCTAGGTAGCAATATATTTATACAGGCTCTAGGTAGCATTATATTTATACAGGCTCTAGGTAACAATATATTTATACAGGCTCTAGGTAACAATATATTTATACAGGCTCTAGGTAACAATATATTTATACAGGCTCTAGGTAGCAATATAGTTATACAGGCTCTAGGTAACAATATATTTATACAGGCTCTAGGTAGCAATATATTTATACAGGCTCTAGGTAGCAATATATTTATACAGGCTCTAGGTAACAATATATTTATACAGGCTCTAGGTAACAATATATTTATACAGGCTCTAGGTAACAATATATTTATACAGGCTCTAGGTAACAATATATTTATACAGGCTCTAGGTAGCAATATATTTATACAGGCTCTAGGTAACAATATATTTATACAGGCTCTAGGTAACAATATATTTATACAGGCTCTAGGTAACAATATATTTATACAGGCTCTAGGTAACAATATATTTATACAGGCTCTAGGTAGCAATATATTTATACAGGCTCTAGGTAGCAATATATTTATACAGGCTCTAGGTAGCAATATATTTATACAGGCTCTAGGTAGCAATATATTTATACAGGCTCTAGGTAACAATATATTTATACAGGCTCTAGGTAACAATATATTTATACAGGCTCTAGGTAACAATATATTTATACAGGCTCTAGGTAACAATATATTTATACAGGCTCTAGGTAGCAATATATTTATACAGGCTCTAGGTAACAATATATTTATACAGGCTCTAGGTAACAATATATTTATACAGGTCCATGTATCCAGGCTATCCCTGGAAACCAACGTAAACATGGCATGTCAAATCTAAAGCCTTGGAAATACAATTACTCTCAAAATGTCAGTTACTGAGCCTTCATATACAATATATTTATACAGGCTCTAGGTAAGTGTACATTGCAAGGGTTGTTAGGTATGTCAACCTTCTCTTGTTATAAAGGTTTGTCTGGGATCCCATTGTACAGCGCTACAGAATTTGCAGGCGCTATATAAATAATAAAATAATAATAATAGAAGTAGCTCGTTGGGTAAAGGGACTGTAAATTCCTTTAACCCATCAGGTTACACTCCAATAATGAATTCTGATACTTTGGCTTTAAATCAAACTGATGTGCCTTATGAGTTTCCATGGTCCTCTGCAGGCCTAAAGAGAAAAGTGGCTAAGGATATGGTTTGAGCATGTTAACTCTGCGTGCACTGATATAGGGTGTCTCAGACTAATTCCAGATTTCTATCATTGGGTGCCCACTGCGCGATATGTAAGGAGGCAGAGCGGATTTATACCAGGATATGATTATTTGGCAATTCCCAGGATGTGCTCTCAGAACAGACCTCCTCCGATCCAGACAGCGTAACGAGCTGGGACAGACTGCATTGTCTGAGGGACGCAGAGTAAATTTGATGACTGGCGAGGAGGAGGAGCAATGGCTGAATGTCCTTGCCACAGGCTAATCCATGGCATGTAAGGCTCATTTGTTCACATGTCCACTGCATGAAATGGTGTCTTCCCACAGCAAGTGTGATACGGTCTAGGAAGACCATGCATTGTATACTGCAACATCCATAGCTAATCACTGCAGCCCCTGTTTGCACTGTGGGTAGTAAGAGGTTAAAGACTGGTCTTCAGATTTTGGATTCCCTGCAGGATCATGTGACCTGTGCCAAATTCCAGGCCGATTTGGAGCAGAGGAAGGGACATGTGAGAGAACTGGAGCCATAGAGAAAGTATGCAGAGGGTGGGGGAGGAGAGGCTGAGATCCTACAGCTGCTCAGATACAATGGGAATTGCTGGTAAGACCTCCCACACATGCAGAGCCATAGCTGCTCCAGCAAAACCAGTTTCTATTCCTTCAGCCCATTGTACGGCCAGTTTCACTAACCACACCTATCATAATAAGACAGGCTCCATAGCACAGCCATATAAAAGCCCATTGTCTGTTTCCTGCCTGTACGTAGCTGCTACCTTCTAAGGACTGATGGCAGACGGTCACAAACTGAGAATCATGGACATCTGGCTGTGGATCGTGCTGTCCTAACGTCTGGTGGGGATCGAACCCCAAACCTCACGCAGCATGTTTGGGTTCTGAGAGATACTGAGGTATCCACAATCAGATCAATCTGGAACACTGCAACTTCAAAATTGCCATGTGAGCCGAGATGTAGCAGAATTCAAGAAAATATTTTTACAGTCCGCCTAAATTCGACTTGTCATTCTATCACAACACACTTAATAAATATCATCTAATGCAAGATAGGATATTGGAATTCTTACAATGAATGGCATTAGGGAAGGGACCGAATAGCCTTTAAGCTTATAAATCCAAACTGCAACAAACGGGCCAGCACAATTTCCTAGAATTACAGGGCTTCTAGTTCTTCCAACCAAATGCTGCCGTCACCAGTACTTGGTTCCCAGAACCAGTGTTATTCGGTTGTGGAGGAGGAAGTGCCTGCACTCTTTTACATTGCAGGGTTACAATGACAGAACCCCTGCATTGAGATGAAGAGATCGAGTGACTAGCGTGTTCCTCTGTGAGGTAACATGTACTGCCATCTTGTTTCTCCAGCAGATCGTATAACAATGCGCTGGTTGGATGGGCATAAACACGGCTGTAAGAGTCCAAAAGCAGCTAATTCCAGGTTGAATTTAAACCAGTGTTAATTTTGTCGACTTATAATTTTATAGTCAAATTTTAGTCGACTAAAATCTAGACTAAAACAATTCAGATGACTAAAATACGACTAAAACTGCATTTTAGTCAAAAGATTACGGCTAAAACTAAAATGAAATATGCCGCCAAAATGAACACTGACTAACTACTATACAATGAAACAAAATACAATAAAATAGTGGCTTTCACAACTCCACAAATAACGTGCTTAGTGAACAAAGTGCATAAAATCAACCTGGCTTTAAACTTCACTTATAGCACGGCGTTACCGATGGTCTCCTGAAATCGGCCGTACACGGAAGTCTGGCAGTTTGGTTTGAAGTAACCGTATTTATTTAGTATAAACAAGTCTTGCTAACTGAACTCAGGAAAGCAGAAAGTAAAAGATCTGCGGTGTATGGCACAGTGCGCACTTCCGCTCAGGAGATCACAGGTAAGGAGCCAGCTCTTCCCAGGGTCACTGTTCTAAAGCCACAGACATACACAGGACAAAGAATGCAGCCAGACATGTGCGGACCATCAATCTATCGCGTCAACAGCCTAAGTGAGCAACCGGAGAGGGTGTGGGAAAACACGCTGCATCATGGTCACGCTCTGCAATATTAACCAAGCAATGGTTATGGCAAAGACACTGAAACGGAGGCCATTACATGTTTATTGGCCATTAGCGCAGTTCCCAATTGCTTACAAATGAGGATCACAGACGTCAAACAATTACGCGCACATAAAATACAAATCCCTCTGAATGTCCCAGGTCTCTTGGATAGCTCAGGAGACCTAAAAGGGACACTGTGGTTACTAGAACCATTTAATATCTTTAGAGTGGTTATGGTGTATGGTCCACTGGCGCTGTCCATTCAGTGTTAAATCATTTTAGGATCCCTTCTGAAAGGCTGAGATTAAACACTTCCCTGTACTCATACCGTCAGTTGAACCTCTAATAGGCTAAAAGCAGTCACTCGCAGCCAATCACAGCTGTCCATTGCTGCTCAGGCTGATACTTCCTTATTAGCCACCCAGAGTGGGCATATTTCTACGTACACCCCTCTCCTTCAGGGTGGCTACAGCAGGACATTTCACACACTTGAAGATGTTCATATCTTTGATAAGAATTAATAAAAATTCTACTGCAGAAAGACAAATGTGGCACTCCGAGGGTTAAAGGGTTACTCTAATCACAACTACAGCTTGTTGTTATGGTTCTGCCTGGAGTAGCCTGGTTTGGTTCTTTGATAAATGGTTTGCCCCATTGCCTGGGTTTCCAGCGGGCTTGGAGACCCCCAGGTGGACAGGTGACATACTTACAGCTTAAAAAGACTCACAGAAGCCATCACTTGTGATTGGTTGAGAACATGACTGCTCTCCGCTAATGACTGACATTCTGTGCAGAATAGACATCAATCTGCCGGAGGTGTAGTTACAGACTGTAGTTCATACTGAAACTCACACACACACAAACTCCAGGCAACATTTTAAATCAGTGAAGAGGTCGTGATGCGAAAAAAATAAAAAAATAAAAAAAACAAGCAAAAACAAACAGTTTACCAGGTCAGAGTACCCGATCAAACATTATTCAGTCATTGTCCCCCTTTCAGGATGGATTTTTCTGCTTGCGTCTTCACGCCTTCATCACCCAGCAAATATTTTTACAAATGTAAAGAGTATTTTATAAGAGAATACTAAACCTACTGGAGTTACAGGGTCCAGTATGAGAGGACCAACTTTATAGGGAACTCATTCCCTTTCCAATGCCCGATATGCCAGCTTAAAATGCTGTTAGCTAATGAGAGAAACTGTAACCTGCACAGCGAGGAGGAGCTGGATGGATTTCAAGAATGACAAAATCAGAAAGCCTTGATTGCACGATTAGACTATTAATAGCAGGAGAGGGACGGCCCACACAATGTACACAGTCACTCTCAGCGACTAGGATTAGAATAAGGACATACAAGCCTACACACCGGCACATTCATTCACACGCTAGTTCCGACTTCAGAGTCACATGCCTACGTGTCTTGTTGCCAGGCCAACACACAGACATGGGGACGTGTTGAAAAGCCGGAGTGAGAGGAGCAGGGCTTGAAAGGAAATAACGGGGAACAAATAAGAGATCGGAAAGAGTGAAAAACATGGGGGTGGGAGAGAAAGAGAGATCAAAGAAAAAACCCTGAGAACGAGGATAAATACAGATGTTAACCGGTTTGCAAGTAAAGTGCTTTGTCCAATGTCTGCCAGGGTCAACTATATCGGTGCATATCCTATAACTATATCCTGCAGCAACACCCAACACCTAGTGGGAAGCCTAGAGAATCAAGATTGCTAGAGAAGCACAAGTGGCAAAGTCGTCCCTTTAAGGTCAGGATTTTAGAACGAATGAAATATTTAGCAACCTGTGTCCACCTACTAGCATGCACGATACAACACTGAGGAAATGCACCAAAATACTTCATAGTTAATATATAAAATGTAATCTTTAATGCATAAGGAGTTACCTCCATGCCCTCTCCATGCCCCAAACTCACCTTGAATCTTTTATCCTGCAGTACTTTCTTGATTGCCACAAGCTCTCCTGAGTCACAGAGTTTGGCTTGATAAACTACACCAAAAGATCCATTGCCAATCACCTTTGTGTCGGTGTAGCTGACTTCCTGTTGGCGGTCAGGACCCTGGCCTGGGGTCGCAACCACCGTGGTCACTTTGCTGCCATCTTTGTCTCCTAAAATAACAAAAAACAGATAGTTGTTACATTAGAAAGAAGCAATAAAACAATTAAATTCACCCATTTTATTCATCCCGTAATAAATTCCTAACAGATATGTACACAATGATGCGCAATGACACACAATAACACGCAACAACGCACCACGATGCCAAGGTAAAAATACACAATGTATATAATGGGACCGAAGTCCATTACTAATCCGTTCTTACACTTATGTCTTCCAGCTGATATAAAGAGGTATAAAATATAACACTCAGGGAAAAGGACCATTATATGTATGCAAAGAAAAGCATGTCACCATGAACGAATGAATTATGAAGGCAACACCTCCCATGTTATCACACCGAGCGCTGGTTACAATACACACTGATCTTAGCCTTTCAGTTAGACACACTGCACACAGACAAGGGGCTCAGACAATATCACCTGAGTAGATTGGATAGAATCAATCGAACACTCTAATTAGTGGTTTGTAGTCCAAGATCTGCAGTTGCGATAAGATGCAGATAACAAGCACCATGCAGCAGTAAAACAATGGATTTTGTTTTTGATTATTTTTTTTTTTTTTTTTAAGAACACGGACTCAATAGCACTCTATATGAATTATTCAATGGCTTGTAGTATTAGGCTTTGGAGTCCAAGCATGCTGTGCATTATCAAGAATTACACCACAAACGAAGCCATTCAAATGGAAAACCAATCTCCACCTGTACTAATTTGGTGTGAAAATCGAATTTCCCTAGTTACAATTCACTGTGAATAATGCTGTGATAATGAAACTGGAGGTGTCAGATGAACGGTCGCTTCATGTGAATGTTCTACAGTCAGAACGTAGACATCAAAGGGACACTATAGTCAGAAAAACAACTTTAGCTTAAAGGGACACTCCAGGCACCCAGACCACTCCTGCCCATTGGACTGGTCTAGGTGCCAACTCCCGCTACCCTTAACCCTGCAAGTGTAATTAGTGCAGTTTTTCAAACTGCACTAATTGCCTAACAGGGTTAAGTCCTCCTCTAGTGGCTTTCTACGAGACAGCCACTAGAGGAGCTTCCGGGTTCTTAAAACACTTCGTGTTTTAAGAGATGCTGGACGTCCTCACGCAATGCATGACGACCTCCTACGTCGCCGGAATCCCCATAGGAAAGCACTGAATAATGCTTTCCAATGAGGCGTTGTAATGCGCGCACGTGCGCGGCAATTGCCGCACATGCGCATTAGGTCTCCCCCGCCAGCTGGCGTTGGCGGGGGAGAAGAGTTGGTGGAGCCTGACCCAGCACCGAGGGACAATGGCGCTGGATACAGGTAAGTCACTGAAGGGGTTTTAACCCCATCAGCAACCTGTGATGGGAGGTGGGAGGGAGAGAGGACCTGCAGTGCCAGGAATATGGTTTATTTTCCTGGCACTGGAGAGTCCCTTTAATGTATAGATCATTTACCTGCAGTCTCACTCAATTCTCTGCCATTTAGGAGGTAAATCACTCTGTTTATGCAGCCCTAGTCACAAGTCCCTGCACGTGACTTGCACAGCCTAAGCACTTCCTGTAAAGAGTAATCTAATGTTTACACTTCCTTTAATGCAAATTATTTTTCGGTTAGAATTGCTTACCTCCTGCTCTGTCAATAGCTTGCTAGACCCTGCAGGAAACTCCTGTATGTAATTAAAACCCAGTTTATAGAGTTCAAGTAGGCAATATCGGATTTAAAAAGGAAACCATTTTTTTTTTTTAATGCATGTGGTGTCAGTCACAGCCAGGGAAGGTGTGGCTAGGGCTGCATAAACAGAAACAAAAAAAGTGATTTAACTCCTAAAACAATGATGCAAAACAGTGATAGCATAAAGGAGGCAGCATGTTAAACCTGCACAGATTTGTGTAGAGACACTGCACGTAGAATGTACGTTAACTTCCTGGGCATGATGTCAATGTGAAGCATCGAGGGTGATAAAAAGCTAGGCGAAAGCAGCGTTTCCTTGCAGACGTGGACTACACCTCCCATGATAATCTTTGAGTCAGAGGACACAGTGTCAAAATGGCCACTCTGTTTATACACTATATAAATCCATAGATAGATAGAAGCAGGGCTCGCTCTGTTTATACACTATATAAATCCATAGATAGATAGAAGCAGGA